>JAPYZC010003471.1:0-11976 GCA_030522665.1 Ichneumoninae sp. A BG-2022a | reverse complement strand
GATTGTTATTAACCGATGCCACAGTAACTTTGCTAATAATCCGGTGTGGGGTCGATTGTAACAGTCGATCCGGGTCAATTGTACCAGCAATAATTCATTACTTCCAATACCAATACGAATACCAATATATTTTATTTATTTTATTCTTACATTCTAAGCAATCAGCGATAATTTATACACTTATAATTTATAACCGACCAATTGTAGACTATACCATTCATAGTAGGGGTGTATAGTTAGGCCGGCTAAAATGGCTTAGCCGGCTACAACGGCTTAGCCAGCAAATAATTTTTTTTTTAATTCTGTGATGATGCACCCCCGTTCTATTTCTTAATAGCGGTCGGCGTAGGATTTCGTTGATGCAGGAGGATGTAACAAATGACTCCACTACCCGTTACAATTGACCCCACCGCGGCCCAAATTCTTATAGAATTTTGTCTGTGTTTAAAGAGGCGGTGATTGCAATTCCGTGCATATTTCTGCTAGAAATTTTTAAACTAAATATCTAAGACTACGTTAATCGTATACCATTGAATGCCGAAGCGTTAGACTCTCGGGTTTGTTGATTAAAAAATTTTAAAGGATTTTTGTTACTTTTGTCCCCGGTCTCCCCTACGATTACTTTTCTAATGTCTACCGGAAGATGAAGATTTATTGAGCGGAGTTTATACTGGAATTTCATGGTGTATCCTCAGCAATAGTGCTTTCCGATGTGGCAACCCTCGGGGGATAATCGTGCTTGATAGGAGGGTAAAGCCCTGCCCGCCATTTTTCACTTTATTTTACCAAAGCTTCTGAATCTCGAGGGCCCCGGGAGATTTCGCCGCCTTACTCCACTTCAGCCAATTTCCGGCTCGAGTCCTCGAGCATCAACAAACTTCCTTCACTCCGTTGAGAGGAGCCTTCTGCGGAAAGGAAGCTACGACTTCGTCCGGAAGGACACTGGACCTTCGGGATTGGTATATCCGAATTCGCTACGAGAAAAAAAGATTTTGCGTGTCTACATTACTTTTTTATGGAAAAATGTTCCTTTTTTTTTACAAATACCCTTCTCGCGATTCCGTTCTGATGCCTTTGTCCACTCGCCGGTATTCACGGTTTCGCGATGTTGTACACATGTGTGTAAAATCACGAGGCCACGTATCGAATTCCGATAATAGGCTCAAGCCTCACTATGGTCGCGGTTCGCCCGAGAGATGGGACTTACGCGGCGATCGTACCGGCGAAAGTACACCATTACCGATACTCCAAACTTTTTGCTTTATGCTCGATGGAACGGTAATGAAAGCTAATTATTCGATGGAAACGTTTAATTTCATGCACGTTAGAAATCCTGGCAATGCTCCCGTAGTCTCCGGATTTCATTAAATTAATTTTAATGGCTACCAGACTGCTCAACTCTGGTCTGTTCTCTTCTCTTCGCCGCTTCCTCCCCGTAACACGCGTATATACATGCATATATACATATCTATGTGTCCCGTGATCATGAAGGTTCTCGGGTTGGTACTCACCCATATACACACCCCGGACCAACTTACTCTTCGGAATGGTTATCCTCCCTTGTGTAACTATATCTACTTGAAACGCCGCCACGCTCCACTGCGGAAGCTGAGAGCCCCATTACCGGAGAGAAAAAAAAAACTTTTTTCCCCGTGCGTAACGATATTTTATTATCGTACTCATTATTTTTCACTGAAACCCTTACGCCCCCGGTCAGGGAATGCGAAGCTAATGGAGCGATCTCGGCCGAGCTCCGGGACGGTTCGTTTTGCTTTCGTCCAACAGATTTGCCTTGTTATTCGACGTCTTTGCCTCGCGCACGGAGCAGCACGTTGAGTTGTTTGATCGACGAGACGCAATTAGGCAGATGAACCGCCTCGCGAGTAATCTTGAATAATTAGGTTCACATCTTAGGAAACATTTGCGTCGGGGATTTTCTTTTTTTTTTGTGGCATGTAATACACGATATATGTTTTAAGATCCTGCAAGAGGCAGCCGCCGTCTTGCCGCAGGAGGAAAGGGTGGCTATGCTAGATATAGTTCAAAGAGTTTCGCGAGAAGCCTCCCGACGTATGCGGAGAACCAGCTGCCCGGACTTGACTACTTCGGGATCCCCAAGGCAAACATATACACCAAGGTACGTGTGTATATATATATGTATATTATGTCTTCCGGTGAAGTGCGGCATGGATCCGTCTGGCTGTATCATGCACACCCATCATCCTTTCGGCTTGAAAGCTCCGCGAAGAAAATGGACGAACTTTCAGAGTCGGCTGGTTTTGCATCATAGAGGCATTGGAAACTAGACCGCGGGCCCGTGTACATCGGTATACGCCTCGCACGGCCGGCCGTGTTTTCGTGAGAACATTATTTTCCAAAATATCTTAGCTTTGCCATATTTAACAAAAATTGTAGTTATTCGGCGTTTCGGAGCGATTTCTAATGTACTTTTTTCCTTCTGATCACGAATCTGCGATTTATTTTATTCATAGCACATAATTTGATACGGAAACTCGCGTGAGGAAGTAAATAGTAATGTTTCGTAAAATTAAGAAAAATGAAAAATCTCGAAAAATTTAAACGGTTCCATCGTACGGCGCGGAAGTAAATAGAGACCGTCGACCGATAATAGTCACTTTGCACAACCTTTTAGCCCGATAGCTCAAAAACTGTAGAAGCTAGCGTGGGCACAGATTTTTTTACCGTTTTTTTAAGTTAAAAAACGCGTAACTTTTTAATGGCTGAAAGTTCGGGAGATGAACTTTACTTGCGAAAAATCTCGTCAACGAAATCAACGCCGGTATCCTCATGGAGGAAGCTTTGTTTTAATGAAAATAAAAATTTTCGAGATTTTAATGAAAAGGTGTTCGGAAATGTTTGAAGGTATCGAAAAATCATATTGAGAAAAAAATGTTCGGATGTGTGGGGCATGCCCCCACACATCCGAAGCCCAGCTGAAATTGCTAAGATAGGGGTCAACCTCAATATCTGGTCAAATGTTTAGCAAAATACTAGCATCTTAGCAATTTCAGCTTGATAGCTGAAGCCCACACACATCTAGACATTTTTTCTAAATATGATTTTTCGATACCTCAAAACATTTCCGAACACCTTTTCATTAAAATCTCGAAAATTTTTGTTTTCATTAAAACAAAGCTTCCTCCATGAGGAAGCTAACAAATCATGTCATTGACTCAAGAACACTATTTCCGATTATTAAAGTTGCATGCAAGGCTGAAACAATAACATATCACGAAACGGGCGGCAGTCACGCATCGGTAGAATTCCGATACCGCAAGAAATCGATACCGGCGTTGATTTCGTTGACGAGATTTTTCGCAAGTAAAGTTACGGGGGTTCGCCGGACCGAGCGGTCGAGTGGTAGCAGTAATCTGGAGAGCGTTTCGCAAACTCGAAGCCCCCGAGAGCCTTCCCAGCACGGCACGTACGGCAAATCGATAACCCTCAGCCTCGCTCCACTTTTTTTAACGCTTTTCCATGGAGAACTTTTTTAAATTGAATAGACAAGAACGACGATTTCCTTTCAGCGTTGAAACAGATTTTTGTAACTTTTCCACCCGGATGTTTCACGACGGCACGGCGCGTTCGGCGAGTTTCACTAGAGGAGAAATTGTACTTTAACGAAAATTTATCAGTCACAGAGTGACCGGATCGCTCTCACTAATTTCACGAACCTTATTTCCAGCTCAGTCGAGCGGTTCAGTTAAATTGGTTGGTCCCGCTTTCTATTAGGATCTTCCGACTGATCCCCCCGTGGATTTACTTAGATTTGCGACACCATTCTCCCGCGGTTATCCGGCATTAACGCCCGGAGAGCTACGGCAACAGCACGAGACGAGAGACAAATTGAATTCGTGAGCGGTTAGGATTGCGCCTCCGTCGCCTTTCCGACTTTCTGTACATCAAAGTCCCAAATTGTCGATCGTCGTCACGCCACCTCCCTCTCTCACTGTCGCGGTGTATATCTGAACGATCTCGTTAAACGGCAGGTCGGAGTCGCAACTTTTGGATCAAATTCCGCGTCTGTCGCCGAGCACTCGTCAGCGAGGAATAATCGCCGAACGTCAGGAACAGCTGCATCGCGAAATGCTCGAAATTAACGACACCCTCACGAGAGGATTGCGAGCGAGAACTCGTCTACCGGCCTGGGACTCCTCCTCGGTCACTTCGTGGACCTCGTCTATTGGCTCGACTGGCAGAAACAGATTGAGAAAAAATCGAACCCCTGTATGGGACACTATGAGAGGTAAAAATTCTGAAATTTATGGTACACTGAGAAAAAAATGGACACTATGAGAGGTAAAAATTCTGATATTTATGGTACACTGAGAAAAAAAATTGATTGAATTAACCAAAAGTCGCGGTGACGTTCAAAGCTGTTATTTGTTTGGTACAAATAAAGCATTATTTTGTTAAACGATTATTTGCTTCAATTTATTGAACATTTTTCGATTGAAACAAACATATTTGTTGTACCAACAAAATACACCTTCGAACGTATGTCACCGCGCATTTGCTCAATCCAACAGTTTCTTTTTCTCAGTGTACAAGTGATCGATGGAAGTAGGACAATATTTTTTTTATTTATTTTTTGAAAATAATTAAACATACGATAATTTGTTCTGAACGGAATTATATTTATGACTCTGTGTGCGGCTTTGGAAATAAAAAATATATATATTTTGTCAAACCGTTTATCACAATTCCCCAGGCACTTCACCCATGTGGGACCGCATAAGCATTGACGTTAACTTCGCAAAAAGTCGTTCGGAGGAGATGATGAGTCGGGAAGAATCTCCGAAATGGAATTTTGAGAATCGTCGGGGAAGAAGCGCTCCGGACCCGGTCGACGAGGAGCGTCTGCCTTCTTGGGACTTTCTCGAGACGACTCTCAATCGAAAGCTATCGCGTTATGAGCATCAGCAGCAGCACCACCACCACCACCATCAGCGCGAGGACCAGTCTATGGATTCTTTGGGTCTCGCTCCCGGGAACGTGGAAATCGATTACCCCGTAATGGCAGATGCGGAGAAGGAATTTTCGAGGGAAAATTCTCGGATAGGAACGAGGATCCCGAGGGTGGAAGCGACGAAACCCCAGAAGAACGATTTTTTCTTATCTTGAATGAGAAAAATGTACGAAGAACTCGTGTTACGAAATTCCAAAGGGGATTTTTAATTATTCGCCGATATTATGCACTGTAAAAAAAAAAAACCGTATGAAATTTAATGTATTCGTACGGGAAGTTTTTATGCGTAAACTGCTATATGAAATGCCATGTACAATTGTGATGGGCAGTGAACGTTCAGTATATTAAAAACTTAAGAAACACTTTAATTTTAATTATTTACTTTAATTTTACTATAATAGTACTTTAAATTCAATAATTTACTTTAATTTCACTGTAAAAGTCCATTCATTTTTCACCGCAGTTGTATATTAAATTTAATGTACCAGTTTCAGCATAAAGACGTCCATTCCGGTGCATTAAATTTACAACTTTTTTCACAGTGTTAAGCCTAATTTGACTAAGAATATTAGGTAATCACTTTCACTCTGATCGATTTTCCGAAAGAGTTGTGGCTCACAAATTTCATTCGCCAAAGAGACTGAATCGAAAAAATGTTGGAGAATTTTTTTTCTTGGATCTTAAGACGCGTTGTTTTGTTTTCCACGAAGATTTGAGACACATTAAATACATTTGAATTGTTATTATCTCACTCCGTACGGAGGTTTGGACCCTCGTCAATCTTCGGCCTAGAAGCGCCACCTGGTCGTTCATTCTTATTACGGCGCCTTCGGGGAAGCGAACGAGGGCGACTTCCTTGGATTAAATTGAGACACGCCACAGTCTCAAGGCACGTTAACTGTGATAAATTTAATTATTCCCACCGTGCAAACAAATCCAAATTGCATCGAGAACCATTAACTGTAGTCCGATTGTACGAGATATTACGTTTTTATTATCGGTACGTCCTATTATTACACTGTTGGAAAATATGTAATGTTTTCGGTATTTAGTTTTTATTTCGTTCGAGAAGAATTCACCCTGAAACATAAAAACGTCGTTGTAACTCGCCGACAATTAAATATTCCACTTGACCGTCTTCCGACCAACTTTATAGCCAGGTATAGTTTCCAGGAGAGTACTCGCGAATATCAATCAGCCGTGGCAAGGGGGAAAAAATGTCGAGTGCGTGGCGCGATAAAGCGCAGGAGTTGACCCAATTCTCAGAGTCAAGGGAATCGCCAGGGACGGACCGGCTCGCAGTAGCGGCTGAGCCAGTTACCCTCACCGTAAGTAGCCACTTCGGGGTTGTACGAGGGTTTGCGAGAAAGCGTGGCTATGAATGCTCTACCCGAGGATTGCGGGCGGTCCCCGATCCCGAGGGAGATTATACTCCATGATCCACCAGGAAATCGACAAACCCGTGTCCTTTCATATTTAACGGATATTTCCGGGTCGGAACTCATCGCTACATTCAAGCTCGCTCGGACCATTCGTTATGCGCCCAAGACACCGGGTAACGAGGGTATCGCTTATTAAATGGGATTGCAAGCCACGTGCGATGCGCCTCGGTCTCGGCCATGCTTCGACACTATGTTTTCCTTTGCATTATTAATTTCGCATGGGGAGGCGAACCGCCTATGATATTATTTTAATAATAAACGTGTCTATCTGTTACCCAACGTTGTTGGAGTATTTCATAATGAAACGCACTTATTACCGAAACCGGTGGCGCACGTACCGTAGCCTCAAAGCGGCGGACACGATACTGACTCGTTCCACTTCGCTCTGGAAGAGCACCGAAGCTCGATCGATTTAACCGCGCGCTCGGAGTACCCTTACGAAAAATCGCTAATGGAACGGCGATGGTGGTCGAACACTGATAGGAAACCATTGCGGTACCCAGGCTTTTATCAGTGTTCATTATTGCATTAGGCACTTTTTGGGCGAAGTGGATGGAAACTAGTCGATAAAAAAAAAGTACGTGCATCAATCGAAATTACCTATGCAGTTTCATTTCTTTTTTTTTTTTTGCTAGTGTAATATATTTCCAAAACCGAACTGTCTTCAACGATTCTGATGAGATTTATGCACGACGTTGATCAAAATCGACATTCAAAGATGCACCATGTTTGGAAACAGTTTCGGTCGAGTTTCTTTTGTCGCGGGTCTCGGACATTCATTTTCTCGAACCATTTGGGAGCGAAGTTCGCGGCAAAACTGATTGTAAACTTTGTAAAAAGAACGATAATCCTCCGAGTAGGAACGCAGCGGGATAAAATTGCCGGCGTTGTATAATACCGACAGTAATACTATTCCAAGTTCGTACGTGCCGAGATAAGACTGCGGGCTGCATAATGCACAGCACCAGAGCCTTTCCTATTGATTTAATATCCGAGCTCCGGAAGACAATTCTAAATGCGGGGAATTTCTCTTTCAATGGCCGAGCCCCACGGGAGATTACTTTTTCAAACTTTAAATACAAGTGACTGGAGATGTGAACAACCAGTAATTGGTAGCTGGCGCGCAGCCAGTCAACGTGAATTTTCTAGGGCGAACGAGCTCTTCAACAATTCGTTATTAGATTTTGCTTTTAGGAGTACAGTAAAGCAGCTTATCGAAGTTTGTAGGGATTTGGATCTCTCGCCTCCCCCCCTCGCCTCAAACCGCCCCGCCAATCCCTCCTGCCCCGCTGACGCCGTCGAACCACCACCCGGTCGATACCCATTTTGTTAGTGGACGCGACGCCTCCTTCGTAAAAGTATAACGATGTTAAATCCAGTTTGGTCCGCGCAAAACCACCAGTATACTCGCGGTTCGGCCGGAGCCCGGAATAATCGCCTAATCCGATTTTATTCCCTAGATCATCGGGTAACAAGAATTTATGTTCGTAAAAAAAAAAAAACGTTTGACTCACTCTCCTCGACGGGTATCGGAAGAACCTTGCAGTTTCGTGACATAAAAAAAATTCTGCGGTTCGATAGACTCCGATCAACGATATTTATCTTCGTGTCATTTAATTAAATTCATGATTATTTAATCTGTAGCGACTTCATTCTATTTATTATCCTTCGCCGTAACTCGTAAGCTTATATTCTCATATCTCCATTTTTTTCTTGTCATTTTGTTGCATCGTAAAAAATTGCCAATACAATTAATATACAAAAATTTGGTGTTGCATGCGACTCGAACGGAACGTATAAAAATAAGGTATCTTGATTTACGGTAATTAAATATAATGGAATAACAATATATTTTATTTAGCCGCTCCGTGTCGGCGATGCCGTCGTAAAAATACGATCGTTCGGTAAACGAAGCGCAATCGCCCGGAAACAGAGGCGCGCCTCTGCAAAGCGCACCAACGTATGGGTTCACCACTAAATGCCGTAACAGAGCGGCGAAGCCTCTCGCGTCATCTAACTTTCACGTATTGCGTAATTACACGCTTCCGTGAAATCGAGCTTATTTAGAATATTTTCGTTCCGGTTAGGTTGTCGCGGGTTTGGTCACCAGTCCGCCGCCGGTTGGCCGGGTTTCCCCATTCCGGGGGGTGAATTTCCGCGCCCGCGCATCAGCCGCCTCCACGCTCCGATCTCAGTTTCGCAGCCTCCCTTCCGTGGTCCGTATCACCGCGCCTCGACTAGAGGTGTGCCGTCCGTCGTGTTACTTCGCGCCACGCTTCGACGTTGTCCTCTCTCCGTGTTCTCCGTTGTTCCTCGACCTCGAGCGCAGTTCTACGTGAAACACGTTTTTTCCCCACGATTTTCGTTCCGTCGTCTCTCATCTCGTCGATATTTTCATTCTCGTTCGCGCAACATTCGCACGATTGAGTTTAAGTTCAATTTTCTATTTTTTGCTTAAGAAACAATTATCATTTCGAAAAACGCGGATCACCAATGTGACATCCACGGTGATCGACGGAACGACGACGATTGACAAAGTTTTTGGGATGTAATTGCGACGAGAGAGCGAGAAAAAACAAAAATTGTGCCGGAAGGGACTCGCTGATTTTTGGCGGTGATCGCTCTGCGGGAGGAAACGATCGAAGGACGTCCAAAGTTCAACGGTGATAAGCCTCGTGACCTGGTAAGCATTACCGCACCGTTGTGCATTCTCACGTGCGATATATAGATAGTCAAAGTATGAAACACTCGTAATTCGAAAGTAATAAAAGTTCTGTCAAAAAATGTATATACAGTGTATGACATTTTTTTTGCGCATGGACCGGTAGATTAAATTTAATATACCATTGCAAAAAACGGAGTTGAAATGAACGCTCGTTATACTTAATCGGACACGAATAAACGACACCATCTATCTATCTGTCTAAACGAGTATTTTTCGGCGTGTTTAATATACGGGACGAAATTACATACCCCGGTTTGTGCGTAAAATTTACGGAACGTTGCACTTCAATTATTATTAAATGTTCAACAGTGTACATAAACTGGCGCCACGAAATTCGCAAAACGTGTATTGCCTCGATGATTTATTCGCATAACTTATTAGTCATCGTTGAATGACCGATCGGAACCATATTTTTCTGACAACAAAATGTATATCTATCCCATAATAGAGGTACTTTTTGTACAGATTTTTCTCTCCCATAGAAAAAAGAAACCTTTATTCGGAACACAATTGTGCATCAATTATTATTAAATCTGTGACAGTGTACGTAAACTGGCGCCATGAACTTTGCAAAAAATGTTATTGCCTCGATGATGTATTCGCATAACTTGTTAATCATCTCTAATCATCCGATCGGCACCATATTGAAAAAAAACATTTATTCGGAAAACAATTGTATATCAATTATTATATAAAAATTTTAACAGTGTACATAAACTGGCGCCACGAACTTCGCAAAAAATGTATTGCCTCGATGATTGTATTCGCATAACTTATTAGTCATCTCTGATCGGCCGAACGGCACCATATTTTTCTGATAACGATCCGTCGTATATCTTTCCCATAGCAGACGTCATTTTTATAAAGAATTTTCTCTCCCATAGAAAAAAAAAATTATTCGGAATACAATTACCACCCTCGTCGATACGAGCTCGTTCGACCGTGAAAGGAGTCCGCTCTATCATATCCGCTCGGCATCGAGTTCTTTGTGATTCCTCGCCTCTGGTACTCACTCGAATGCCTCCTAGTATTTTCATCCATGGATTCCGATAGATCTATGAATATTGATCGTCGACAAACCACACTGATGCGCGTCGAGCAGCGTTTGGTCGGGAATTGAACTAGAAAAAAAATGAAAACAAACAAAAAAATGAAAGAGTCTTTTCGAACATAACATGGCGAGTTCTTCCGGTCGAGCTGGATCGTAAACCAGAAATGACCCACTTTCATTTATCAAACTTCCCTCGGCAGGCTGCAGTTGATGGTTCGCCCGGCGATTAATATCAAGAACCGCGGATTTTCGACTTTACCGGGCCTTGTATTTTTTTCTCACCATTCCCTGGAGTTGTTTTCTCGTCGTGTATTAATAGACGATTTCAAATTCATCGACGATTTACTCGTTGTATGTTTATATTCGCACGAGTATTCTCCGTTATCCGGAGCACACATAGCTGTTACGGAGCCTCGGGGGATTTCGCCGCGAAGAAACGAACGGGCTTTCACACCCAACTCAACCCCCGCCAATGATTTCCAGGTGTAGAATGAGCAGTAAAAAAAAAATAAATTAAAAAGGGATTATGGATGCCTCGCAGCGATGAATTAGTCAGTGACAACGTGACAACAATAATTCGCCGGAGTTAATTTTGTCAGAACGGTCTCATACATTATTGCGCAATTAAACTTTGATCAAAAAAATTTTCATACGAATGTACTCGAGTATATTCGTAGCTGTTGATTTTCAATTACACGGCTTGTCGACTCGGGAAATCTTGAACTTGCCGGCCGCCGTCTAATGCACCGTTCTCACCGGGTGAATCTGAACGATGTACCATCCAACAAATTGGAGAATTTCTCTCGCCGAAACAGTGTTCGCTATCTTGGTAAATCTAACCGCGCGGACGCGACTAATCACCATGGACGAGTGGATCGTACTGGATGCAACTGCTGTATCTGCTTCCCTCGGCATCACAGAGGAACAGCACTTCGTGCTCGCTCCCGGTGTATCGCAGACGGTACGCTCCACGAAGTTTCATCCCTTCGGACGCGTTCCAGCGAATTCGCAATTAATAGTCGCGTCGTAGAACCTCCGCGGGACAATCGAATTTATAGTGTCGCAGCGTCGCTCGTGCGAGTCGTCTGACGATATCGCGTAGCAGTATTCACCTTCATGTAGCTGGGGGTGCACGGTAAAAAATAATTTCGGAAAATAAAAATAGGATTTTTCGTAAAAATAATTTTTGTTAAATAAGTGACAGATTCGATTGTTCAGGCTTGAATACACAAAGCTAAACGTTTGCGGGCAATAAGTTGTCGTAAAAAGCACAAACTTTTTTTCACCGTGTAAGGTAACGGTACCGATGTTTGGACACGTCTCAATCTTCGGACACTCCTATGCAGATCTGATTTATTCCGAATTGAAGTATTGAAAATCCATTATGACACTTGTAATCGTAAATGCAAACATTATATGATACAGAGAAAAAAAGTTACACAAGGTTTAAGCGTAATTATTTTCCATTGTTAAATTCTGTTAAAACACCGACGATATAGTGTCCGAAGAATGGTACAAGCGTGACTACATACGTGACCTAATAATCAGACAGTACGAAAAGGTTAGGTTGGCCAGTTTTTTACGTGTCTTATCTTCATTATTGTTTCGCGTGAATATTATTATTTTCATTAATTTAATTGATAAATCGCAAAGGAATTCTTTTAGTCAGTATTAACTAAAAGTTCGCACATCAGAATTCTCGAAATCTGCGATCGTCCGAAACATTGGGGCACGCAGTGTCCGAATATAGGGACGTGCCGAAAAACCG
>JAPYZC010003468.1:0-12261 GCA_030522665.1 Ichneumoninae sp. A BG-2022a | reverse complement strand
ACGAAATCCTCAGTAACCATTCGTTATCTCTCGAAGACTTGCACCTGACAACCCTCGGAAGACCTACACACATTGACGTAGCACAACTGAAGTCTTTAGGACAAACATTAACACAGATATCTGACGAGGCCCAAACAATCGGACAACGCAGACGGAACAAAGCGATATTTCAGACGACTTACGATAGTATACAGTACTTCGGCTATTCTTGCATCGCTATTGTATTTTTATTAGCTGCTGTGAAATGCGGTTTATGCGGCTGTCTTATGGATGTGTTTAGAAAACGGCTGTCTTATGGATGTGTTTAGAAAATTGCTAAGCTGTACCTTTTCACCGTGTATTAATGTTTACAACAATTGTTTCCATACCAATAACGCCGACCACTCAGATTACCGCGTGGAATATTTACCTGAACAACTTGTAACTTTAACCGAAGGGGGACAACCCCAAACCACTCGAATTGTATAACATATTGGAAGGCGACGTTACAGTCATCCTAAGGCTTAGAAAATTCACTTTTCCACCTTTATGAATTTTCTAAAATATGGTGGGAGGTGTAATAATGATCCTATCTACACCCTCCTTTTTTCCTTCTCTTGCGACCGCCGCACAACAGCAGCTGTCGTGCATATCTCTCCGCCCGCCTTCGCCTCTCGTCGCATCGCCGAGCGTCCCTTCTTTTCTTGGAAGGACCCGAACTCCTATTCCTTATCTCCCCCTAAAATACACAATCCTATGCTCAATTATTGCATTCCCTTTTTCTCACCACTGACCACCTGCCAGAAATCCGAGACATCTGCCTTTTTCAGTATTTTCCGACTCCCAAATTCCTTCCCCACTGTCTGAACTTACCCACGGGTTAGATCTATAAGTACCACCTATAAGTACGATCTATAAGTACCTCCACCTAGGCTAGTGAGTCAATAAGTCACCGAATTTCTGCGCGTTCACTCTGTACCGCTGCAGATTTTATAAAATAAACGTCTTAAGCAGTTTGCCACAGTGTTTACCGAGTCCTTCCGTCCTAATACCACGTTCTGTAGCCGAGTTGGCTGCCCTAAAAACTAAATAATATAAAAATAACCACCCGCGACATCACAGGATACAAAACCGAATCACTAAAGGACCCGGCAAAAACCGCGTCAGACAGCGCTACGAAAAACGCATCTGGACCCAGCAATCCGACGCAACGTGGCCAGGACGATATGCCTGTCTTAGAGAGACCCATAATGGCTTCCATAGGGAAACTCTCCGAATTTAACTCAGCCACGCTGAAATAGGCAGAATGGCTCGAGCGGTTCGAATTTTATTGCGAAGTCAATAAAATCACTGAAAGTCAGCAAAAACGCTGTACTCTATACACCGCGGTCGGGGACAAAAGCAACTCCGTCATTAAATCATTAATATCTCCGTCTTTGCCTAAGGACGTAGAGTATGACACTCTGGTCTCAAAATGTTCGAGTCATTTTGATAAACCGGTCAATGAGCTTCTCAGTAGAGTGAAGTTCAATAAACGTATCCCAACGTCCGGGCGAGTCGCTCAAAGATTTCGTCCGAGAACTGCGTATCCTGGCCCAAGATTGCAAATTCGGTGCAGCAGCGGACAAAATGCCGCTAGAAATAATGTTGCGAGACCGATTTGTTGCAGGCATAAAAGACGAAGAACTTCAGCGATATTTATGCAGACGTCACGAGGAAGCCACGACCCCGACAAATAAAGACGAATTGACCCTAGACAAGGCCATCGAGATTGCTTGCAGCGTCGAGTCCGCGGAGGTCCAGCAGAGACTCCTCAAGAACGGTGATAAGGCGATACATAAGGTATCTCAAAAGAAATTACAAAAGAAACATGATCATGAGCGCGGCGAGTCGTCGAATAAAAAACCATGCTTCAGATGCAACAAAAATAATCACACGCCGGACAAATGTTTCTTTAACGATTCTGTCTGCAATCACTGCCAGAAGAAGGGTCACGTAGACAAAGCGTGCCTTCGAAGAAGGCCGGGAAACCAAAACAGGGCGGCACGCCTGACGCAAAGGAAATTCACAGAGTCAACGTCAAAAAAGACTACAGCAGCGACGAGGACTGATATGCGTACAACGTATCGGACCCACGCGCTCCATCAAACACGCAGCCAGACTTAACTGAGGTCGAGGTAAATTCCAAACGAATATTTATGGAAGTCGACAACGGGGCTAAATTATCCCTAAGAAACAGGCAGACGTGACGAAAGTTGGAGACACAGTAAACCTGAGTGGACGGGCACAACGCGTCTAAGAGCATACGGCGACAGGCCGATGAAAATTCTCGGGATCACGAATGTTGTGTGCAAAAAATGCAAGTATACGCTGCCAATTGTCGTTACCGATGAGACGGAAGGACCTAATCTGCTCGGAAGAAACTGGGTTTCAACGCTTGGAATTCAAGTCACAGGAGTGGAGCCGGTACTCTTTACGACAACAAACTCTTAAGAGGAAGTACTCGAAAAGTTTCCTAACCTCACTTCACCTCAGATTTCGGGACATAATGGGCCTCCGATACACATCGAACTCAACGAAAATGTCTCACTGAAGTTCTTCAAGGCTCGGCGAGTTCCGCACGCTTCCGAACCGGCTATAGTCGAAGTGCTCACAAAAATGGTGAATCAAAAAATGCTACGCCCGGTTGACCAATTCGAGTGGGGAACGCCGGTTTTGTTCGTTCAAAAAAAGAACGGAACTCTGAGGGTCGTCGGCGATTACAAGATAACCATAAACCCACATGTGCGTAGCTCGGCTTACCCGCTTCCTACCGTTGAAGAAGCACTCGCAACGCTAAACGGTGGACAGTACTTTTCGCAAGTCGACCTCACAGACGCATACAAGTAACTCTGTGTTGACGACGAGACTGCGCGCGTGTTGACGATAAGCACTCCTTTGGAACTCTTCGAAGTACTCCGGCTGCTGGATGGAATCAACGCGGAGCCATGTATTTTCCAGAAATTTATGTGCACACGACTGCAAGGAATCGCAGGCGTGCAAATTTATCTCGACAACATCAAAATTCAGGGGAAGACTCAAGAGGAATACGTCTATCGCCTGATCCTCGTTCTGACAAGATTGAACGACGCTAACTTACGCATCAACCGCTCAAAGTGTGTGTTCGGACAGCAATCGATGGAATTCCTCGGTTACCAAATAAGCAACAACGGAATCAAACCGTTGAAGAATAAAGTAGCGGCCATCGCGGCGATTCAACCTCCGATGTGCAAAAAAGACCTCCAGGTCTTCCTCGGAGGAGTAAACTTTTACGGGAGATTTATTCAAGACCGCATAACTAATGCCGAGCCCTTGCATCGACTCCTGGACTCAGAAGCAGAATGGAATTGGAATGAAGAGCACTCACGCGCATTTATGGCCCTGAAGGAAAAATTAATCTCTGCTCCAATCCTCACACATTTCGACTCACAAAAACCAATTATCGTATCGGCGGATGCATCACCCTACGGGGTAGGCGCAGTGCTGGCGAATAAATCACCGGATGGTTGCGAGGTGCCGGTCGCATATATGTCAAAGATACTGAACAAACAACAAAGGAAATACTCGTAGTTGGATAGAGAAGCTCTAGCACTCCTCAAAGCGGTGACACATTTCCACCAATATTTAGCGGGGCGGAAAATCGTGCTCACGACGGATCATAAGCCGCTCTTAGGGATTTTCAACCCCGAGAAACCGATACCAGAGATCATCTCGGACAAATTAAGCCGTTACGCGGCAACGCTGTCTGCTTATAAACTCAAGCTTGAGTATCGACCTGGGAAAAAAAATTCAAATGCAGATATGCTGTCGAGATTTCCGACCGAAGAGGAAATCAGAAGCGAAGAAGCAAACATTGGAGACGCGCTCATGATCGACGGGGCTGCTCGAGACCCTATCCACGCGGAAGAAATCGCGAAGGAGACGCAGCTAGATCCAACGCTTAAGACAATCTTCAACTGGACGCGAAAAGCATGGCCAAAAAAAGTAAGTGAAAAATTCCAAAAATGTTGGCTCGCACGTAACAAGATCACTCTACAAGAAGACCGCCTACTATACGGTCAGCGCGTAATAGTTCCGGCAGTCTTGCAGAATCCGGCGCTACAATTAGTGCACGCAAACCATCCCGGAATCGTCGGAACGAAACAACACGCACGAGCGCACATTTGGTGGCCCGGAATTGACGCTGACATCGAGAACCTCGTCAAAAACTGCAATCGTTGCATGCAAGCACAGCACATGCCGCCGAAAGCCGAAATCGAAACTTGGACGTCTCCGGAAAAACCTTGGTCAAGGATCCACGTCGATTTCGCGGGACCCTTTAAAGGACAAACGTTTTTGATAATAGTTGACTTTCGCACAAAATGGCTGGAAGTCAAGCGTATTTCGGCCATGGACTCCGACACAGTGATCAAAGAATTACGGCATTTGTTCGCGACCTTTGGTATTCCCGAAGTCATCGTGTCAGACTATGGCACAGCCTTCACGTCAGACCAATATAAATCATTTTTCGCACGGAATGGTATACAACATACGTACATCGCACCATATCACCCACAATCCAATGGGCAAGCGGAACGTACGGTCCAGACAACGAAGAACGCTCTTCGGAAGCTGGATACATCGGATTGAGAAAAGAGCATCTCACACTTCCTGTTCCGTCAGCACATCACGCGATCGACGACTACGGATAATTCTCCGGCCGAGGTGATGTTTGGTTGGAAATTGAGGACCGCTGCCGACTGCATGTAGCCTTCGACGAAAAAAAAAAAAAAAAAAAAAAAAAAAAAACAGAGGACAATACACCGATCCAAGAGACCGCAAAAATTCGTACAATGTCTATCGGAGCGAGGGTACGAATGCGCAACTACCGTGCTTCAGGGCCGAAGTGGATCATCGGTTCCGTCGTAAAAGTTCTCGGGAAGAGGATGTACGAAATTGAAGAAGAAAAAACGGGCATCATCCAACGGAAACACATCGACCAAATCGTTGCAATACCAGAACCATGAGATAACGAAGCAAGTTCAAGGCCACTGCAGCAAAAAAGGGATGAGGGGTCGGCAGGAAAGCGACTGTTACTTCTCGACCACGAAGCCAAGGAATGCCCTGAAGAGCCGAACCTCGAAGAAAGACACGAGAACGAGACGCAGGCCTCGCCTGTGTCACACGGCCTACGAAGGAAAAGAGCTAGACCCAGATGCGTCGAAAATAGCGCTAATCGCTATAACGAGTCTCTTCTCGAGAGCTCGATTGTTGAAGGACTTCCGTAGGTTATGGCAGTAAGCTACGGGTTGCATTTTGGGTTACTCGGAATCCAACGAAGGAGGCTACGCAGGAGTGCCAGCCAACGTCTACAATTCCAGAAAAGATGCCAGGAAGCTTCTCTCTCAAAAGGGAAGAGATGTTGTGTATTGGTTCGTAATACGCGGGCCAGGCATGACATCGAGCGCTCGCGTCGAGGGCTCCAGTTCGATCCACTGCTCATGGATCTTGGCGCACACGCGCGCCGAGCCTTGAGGCGCCACCGTTGTTATATAACAACGGTATGTTATATGTATCTGTCTATCTCGCAAGCACAAAATACAGACCACGGTTCTACATAATAACATCTCCTATTATTTCACAGAGTCCCGCCGCTCCCTGATACAAAAAAAAAACAAAGAAATATTCTTATCTACTTAACTACCTAGCCCATTGTTATAGCCACAACTATGAAAACCTTCTATACCTCTGGAACAGCGGTACTTCAATAATAAAATTAAACGTTTAATAAAAATTTACCCTTGTACTGTCGGTGTGTGTGCTCCTCTGACTGTAACCTCTATTATTTGAAGATTCTACTTCAATAGATCTCAACACTTCAATGACAAAATAAATCGCCAAATCAGAATTTTACCCCTTTACTATCGATACGTCCATCAGACATCTGATAACAAGGGGAGCTCTCTAACATTGGAAGACTCCACTTCTCTAATCGTATCAAATTAGAAATATTGTCACTCCTTGAATTATCCATGTACAATGTTGAAAAAATTCCTATGTCTTAGGACATAATAAAGGAGGAGACGATCTATGGATTTCAAAAATCCAAATAGATTATTACCACGTCCACCACTCGAATCCTCGATAAAGAAAAAATCTAACTTCACCGTTTGAATCAACCCTGACGGGGAATGCAAGAAACATCAATATATATAAGCAATAGACTTCTGAATTATATTTAGACTATACTGTTTAAAACAATAGGAAAATAATTTGGTTTCTTTCGTTGCAGTTACTGATGCTATTTGTAAGGGTATTTTATTTTTACCTTGTCAACGATCTTATCGGTCTCAAGACGCGCGAGTTGCTCAGCTCGCACAAGCAATGCCTCGGTCTGAAGATCTAGACCAATTTCTTGGGAGATCTCATCCATCTGCATCGCCTTACCGAGACGTTCCAAGAATATCATGAACTGTATATAACAGATAAACACATATCACGGAGTTGTTTTAATAATGACCAAACTAGTTCTCTAATGATAGAATGAAATCTCGAAGGGGAATCAAACTCACAGTTTGCTTATCTCTTCGCAATGACTCCTTTGTGAGCTCGCAATTCGTCAATTCTGCCTCCAGCTTGTGAATCCTCATTTCCAGCGAGGCACGCTCATCCTCCAAGCTTCGTACCTTCATCATACTAGCCTCAACCAGTTCTGTCTGACGATGTGCAGACTCAGTCACAGTATTCACTTTTTCCTTGAGATCGTGGATTTTCTATGGATGTTTCGATCAAAATTACTTAGTACAATTAAAATAGCTTCCTTTTGATAAAATAGCTTCCTTTTGAAAATAGAAACTTTTGAATTACATGATAAATTTGGGGTTTTTAATGAATTTGCATAGCTTTCATTAGGAAATCCATTATCCATTAACCTTTTTTCTCTTTAAACAGTTGGTTCGTTACTCGCCAAATTTAATAGTGCTCAGCCGTCAATACGTGTCCATTTGTATACAACGTTTCAGCTGGATAGTTAAAAAGTAGTCTGAGCTAGCGTCTGTATAGCATTTTTTGATAAAATTCGAATTGATAAAATCTTTATCAGTGTCAGCATTTAGTCAAAAATATTGAACGATCAAGGAGTCTTGACTCCGCTACCTGTATGATAAATTTCAGCTGTGGTGGCCACGCGGTTTTCAAGTTATAGGGGTTTTAAGATGAACATTTTTTATGAATGATTTTTCGGAGTTTTGGAAAATGCTGAACATGTTTATATTAAAAAAGTAATCAAAAGAAAAGAAATCCAAATTTTTACTACAAGGAAGAAATTGGTCAACTCAATTGTTTGATTGTTGTTGCTATTATTAAACAACAGTTTTGCTTATAACAGCTTGATACAAGTGCTTTGTATCGACTAAGGCCGTATAATGTGAGGTACACCGGCAAATAAACTATTAAACGGTTTGTTTCTCGGTAGGGAGCCAGTATCTCACAGTATATGGTCTTAGTCTATACAAGGCACTTAACACTTTTGTGTATGAGTAAAAATTAAATACTCAACCGTGAACGATTTTGCTACCTTGCATGTAAGGACATGCAGTTTCATCAAATTTTGTTAACATAAAAACAGTTTTCTCTGGTCTAGCCGGTTTAGCATTTGTTCGAGTGAAGAAAAGTAGCAGAGTCATCACACCACATTCAAGAAAGTACTATGCGGAAGCTCCGTGAATAGTGACCAACAGATCACTAGTAGCAAACTATTGGTAATTATTTACAATGCTTTGTACGAAATGAACCTATAAAACCGTTATTTAAATTCGGTTTTACCCACCAACAAATTATCTTTGTTGTCCGCAAGAAGCTCCCGAATTCGGTCATTTATTGCATTTTCCTGCGTTTCGACAAATCGATTTGGATTGCTTAAAAGAATCGCAAGCGACTCCAAAAAGTGCCGTAATTCATTATGCGCTCTTTGACCCTTCTCCTCTCGATTTTTCAGGTCATCTGTAAAAAAATTATCCAGTGTTTTGCATAATACACATATAGACATGTGTATATTCTTTTACATTTATTTTACAGCATCCTCATGTGGCCTGTACCTTGAAGTTGGCATATGATAGCTTCTTGACTGGAAATATTTCCATTAGCACTGGTGAGGCTTCTGTTCGCGCTCACTAATTTGTCCCTGAGCTCATTGACTGATCTTTCGGTGACACGGTACTGCATTTCCAGACATTCCTTATCCTGCAATTAAAGTAAAAATAGCCTACAGCTATCAATGTTTTTCTACATTTATGTCGCAAAATTCCTAAAATGTTGAATCGTTTTTATCATCAAAACGTTTTTGACGAAAGCTATGATCATTAAGGAAATCATTTACTAGTTTTTGAAGTACCTGACGCAAACGATCCAAGTCTGCGAGTTGATTATTGACCTGTCGCTGCAATTGATCCCTTTCAGCAGACACGCGATCCAGTGCATCCCGGCAAGATCTCGAATCAACTTCTATAGACGCCAAATGAGTTTCAACGTTAGTGTTCTTCGTTCGTAGTCTATTCACCTCTTGAACAAGTTCCTCTGCTTTATGAATGACTACTTCTGGACTGTGATGTGCACTTTCGCAGTACTCGATGTTAACAGCATGTGCTAGCCTTCTTACGAAATCCTGTTACAATTTATTTCGATTAATGGTTATAACATCTGAATTTTGTACCAACAATAGTTATTTAGACTATCCATTCCGAAATGTTCGACTTCAAAGTACGAATGTGAGCTTCCTCGCATCTATTCGGACCGATCCAGTATTCGATATAAATAGATTACTCAAATGATAGAAACTATACATTTTTATTCTCAATGCATATGCAAACGTTTCTATATTACGAGGCAACGAAATATCGACCTTACGATTTTTTCGATCGTCTTCTTCCTAGTAGAAGGAATGGACGTTTGGTACTGTACCGGCGGAATATTGTATGGGTCTGAAATTCGGGAATCTTATCAGATTGCAAAGCGGCGACTGAATAATCGGTCCCTCAATAACGCCTCCAAATATGACGTGAAGGTAAGGGAGGAGGAGAATGTTATTTTTCTTCGGTCTCGTAATTCGGGGTCCAGAGATCAACCCGACGTTCCTAACCGAATACTACCTTTCCTCAGTGGATACGCGTCTAAAAAACAGCTTTATTCTCGCAGGCTCACCTCTTGCGAGAGATCCTGGTACAGTATCTCAATGCCGACATGATCGGTAGGGAACTTACGCTTTAAAACTAACCACGGATCTCATACCGCTTGAGCAAGGCCTCGTGTATAATATAAGATGGTGTTGGTTCCCGAAGATCATAAATGAGTGGTTTCGCTTTCGAGTCAAAACGTTAGCCCTTTACTCGGGGATGGACACATCACCGTACTGCCGCTGATTTATAACGAAAGACGCAGAGGTAGTTAGCCTCAAGGAAGAATGCCAGATGGCTCAGAGTGCATACAAAAATAAATATTTAAAGTCTGAGATTATTTCGACGATACACTTAATTTTACAAGTTTGAGTTGAGCTGTTCGTTTTAACTTTTAATCGTTGGGCTCTGCCTCGCAGGGTAGAAATTTTTCGCAGCAGAGCCTTGCTGTGTAGAAGACCGTACTTGCTGGTTCGGTGACGGTGATGTAACTTATTTTACTCTAAATTCGTGATCCTTATATACTAGGCTTTTACCTATGTTGCTGGAGGATTTTATGATTCGGTGGGAGAGAGAATTATGTTCACGAGGGAACTGTTACTAGAGACAAACGTATGCTTCCTTTATGAGATTAATGGAGAGAGAATAAATTTTACCAACTAAGTGATAGATGAGAAACTAGTGCAGGAGGCATTATCGGGCGAGCGATTAGATGAGGGAGAGAGTAGATGCGTGACAGAAATTAGAATGAGGGGTTTGATGAGCAAGGGATTAGAGTTAGAGGTGAGTAGCGTGGGGAAAGTTAGTGGAGAGACTTCTTGGCAGAGTGATTGACAGTTTACTGTCTTTATATGAATGTATAATTATAACAAATTGTATTGCTGTAATATCATTGTTCGATATTTTTGTGTGGGGAAGTTTCATAAGAGGTGACAGTATCAGGAAATAGGATCAGGAACCTAGAGGAGCGACTGAGACGAGCCTATATGGTCGTCCAATCACGATTTCGCTGACGCGAAACTATTGTTCAGTCGGTCATTTTGCGGCCAAGTGACGGACTACCCGGGGGTAAGGGCATCAGTAGTAAGGTGCGCACTATGGCGATCCCCCACTCTCATCACCACTCCAATGCCCATTCCTCCAGCTTGGCAAGAGCATATCTGGAGGTGTGTTGGTGAGGTGGTAGCGGGAATGTGAGCGTGAGCTGTCGCCATAGTGCACCCACGGATATTATTATTATTGTCGATAGAAGGCAGCCAGGTCCCTCAGTGCCAATACATATTTTTTATTAAAATATTATCAATACAAAAAATTTTATTATAAAAATGTAATCAAATTTATTAAGATTGGTCCCTCGGTGCCTCCTGGTGGGTCGAAGTAACCTGTAAGCAAATTATTATACATATTATTATTGTTAATTTAACAAAACCTATCATCTATTACTGCTCTTCATTTTGGGCCGGGATGTCCGATTGCTGCTGAGGGTGCTGCTCCATTGCTGGGCGAGGCCGACGACGCGAAAAGCGTCGGTCTTCAAAAATTGGCTCCTGGCCTTCGCGCTGCCACACTGTATACTCGACGGGGGGCGATGGCGATTGTGGGCTGACGCAGTCAGATTGCTGCAGTTGTGGACGCCGTCACCGCTCCATCTGTCCTCCGTATCGCACGCGCTCTAAAAAAAATGAAATAAAAAAAACCTTTTCTATGGGAACGGCTTCGGTTCCCCTTAGAAGCCCCAAAAATCCTATTAAGGAAGCTATGTCGCTTCGCGCTCATTTCATAACAAATTGCTCGGCAGCCAAACTTTTTAATGAAAATGATTCGTTCATTCTTCTGAATACGCATTAATTTTTCAGATTTTTCAATTAGTTTTTATTGTTGTATTTTTACACATTTTTCTATGTAAAAAAATCAAAGCTAATTGAAAAATCTGAAAAAATGTTGCCAAATATAATTCCACAATGTTATGAACAAATTAATAAAAAAATTAATTGTTTAATAAATTACCCGGCCGCGAAACTTTTTTTTCAATGAAAATGATTCGTTCATATTTCGGAATATGCATTAATTTTTCAGATTTTTCAATTAATTTTGATTTTTATGTTTTTTCAATTTTTTTTCCATATAAAAAATGCACGCGTATTCAGAAAAATGAACGAATCATTTTCATTGAAAAAAAAGTTTCGCTGCCGGGTAGTTTGTTAAACAATTATTTTTTTGCTTAATCTGTTATTAACATCTTGGAATTATTATTATGCAAAATTGATCTTCTATTACCTTTAGCATGCATGCATTTTTTCAGATTTTTATATCATCAAGAAGTATTTGCAATTGCCTCTTATTTTTCTCAAGATATTTGCCAACTATGGTCGGCAGGGTCTGCTTCACCGTGTGCAGTGAAGCCATGCATTCGCTTTTGACCATTCGCTTTTCGCATGCCCGACATATTAGCAAGCGGCGATAGCCGCGTTCGCGAACGGTAAGGCTGATCCTTCGACAGGGCAACTTCACCGCACGTGCCTTGCCGCATGAGCCTGTCGTAGCCTGCTAAGGCGCATGCGAAAAGCGAATAGCCGTACGGTGAAGCAGATCCCGCCGATGTAAATATAAACTGTAAAGTAAATCAAATAAAAACGTACGGACAGTATTCCTCGGAAGGTGTGGTCGCTGCTCGTCGTCAGTTTCTGCCTCCACGATTGCGGAATAGGCACGCTCGCAACCTGGCTCATCTTCAGGGTGATAGCATATATTTAGTTCACTTAATTTCGCTCCGCGATGTGATGTAGGTACGTTCTCGCTGTGTACTGACAGCTACTCATGTGAGATCGCAGCCGCCGCCCAGTCCCGTGCAGATTCAGCAAAATCTGGAGAACTGTTTCACACACACACACACACACACGCACGCACGCACGCACGCACGCACGCACGCACGCACCACGCACGCACGCACCACGCACGCACGTATCATTGCAACGTCATTGCTGTTGTCACGGCCGTAATTTTAATTTTAATTTTAATTTTAATTTTAATTTTAATTTTAATTTTAATTTTAATTTTAATTTTAATTTTAATTTTAATTTTAATTTTAATTTTA
>JAPYZC010003467.1:0-16798 GCA_030522665.1 Ichneumoninae sp. A BG-2022a | reverse complement strand
ATATATATGCAAAAGCCGTTTCTTCTCAAGGCATCATTAATTTGAATTTCCACGCGGACACACGCAATCCACTGGTTTTAATTTTTATTTATTTTTTAACGAGCCCGTTCCGTACGCTGAAAATCACGGCCGAACGCCCGTTCGCGAGCGAGAAATGCGAAAAGCTCGGAGAATCGTGAGCGAAAATAAAAAAAAAGTAAAAAAAAAAAAGCGCAAGTGTGATAGAACAATAATAGTCAGTGTGAAAAAAAATAAAAATGATAATTAAAAATGCACAAGTATGATAGAACAATAATAGCCAGTGTAAAAAAAAATAAAAAAATGGTAATTAAAAAATGCGCAAGTATGATAGAACAATAATAGCCAAAGGGTGTAAAAAAATAATTGCGTCCCGCTAGTCTCGTATTTCTTAAGAAAAAAAAAAAAAAAAAAATCCTCCCGTCTGGTCGTTAGTCTGCGCTGTCGGTAAGTCCGTGCGGCTCGAACAGGGTATAGATATAAGGTGATGTCGATTGTGTTCCGGCGCGGTGCAGCCGGAGAGCCGCCAGAGAGAGCGTCTTTGAAGGCTGGAAGTTCGGGACGTACATCAAACAGAGAGGCGGAAGGTAAAACCGCACCGATGACCACATCCGTTCTTGTTTATCCTGGCCGGACACGCGAGGCGTATAGGTGGGCGTAGGATATGTATCTCTACACGGGAGAAAAGATCCTTTGAGCTGCACAAGAGCCCGAACCGGATCGGCTTTCGTTCCGAGTCCCTTTTCGCGATAGAGTGGAAGTCAAGTGGGACGTCGAGTCGAGACTCCTGTCGTCCTGTATCGACCGTAGTGAGAGCGCCACGGAGAGGGCCAGTACCGGCGCAGCGACGGCAAAGCGTCGGCCCAGCGTCGGCCCAGCGTCGGCCCAGCGTCGGCCCAGCGTCGGCCCGGCGTCGGTCCTATGTCTCGTTCCCACTAGGAGATGCGGAGCGGACCGAGTTTATTCACCGACCAACGATCGTCCATTATTCTCGTGGACATTGAATTATAAAGCAACGCGGCGGCTCTAATGAAATTTCGATACATTTAACGAAGCCGGTAACGATCGGTTCTCCTCGTACCACCAACCCCGCACTTACACCCGTACTGCGAGTCTCTCGATTTCACGTGAACTCGTCGACGCGCCCGATGCATACGCCCGCTAACGACCAACGAGTCCGGAAACTCGTACGCATAATGCGAATCATATACGTACGCGAAGCTTAGAGAAGATAACGCAGGACGGTTCACCGGGCCCGCCTGCCCCGTGGGAAAATTCCTCTCGGTTACGCGTCGGCTTCGCCGTGAACGGGCGAGAAATGCACTCCGGCGTACACCTACGAGAGGGAAACCGTGCGGGAGAAAAAGAAGCTATTATTCGCTCGTCCCGTAACCCGCATCGCAGGATTTACATCCGCCATCTTCCGTCGTGCCAAGAATCTCGATACTTCGCCCATTAAAATCGAACAATATTAATATTTATTATTAACAAAAAGTAATCATTTAAAATAATTATTATTTATTTTTGATCTAAAAAAATTTGCCGCAAAAATAGGGCCTGGCTCGATGTGAAAGGACAAAAAAAAACAGAAATGGACTAAAACAAGTGAGGACTGGTAATAACGTATCAACCGGGCCGACCGCTATAAAGGGGTAGTTTCGAGAAACGGGGAACAATATAGATAGGGGAGAGCGGGGCAAAATGGGGCAACGGGGCAAAACGGGGTTTTTGGGCAAAACAAAATTTTCCAAATGGGGCAACGGGGCAAAACGGGGTTTTTGGGCAAAACAAAATTTTCCAATCATTTTTGGATCGGACAAGGTGGCAAAACTGGGCAGAAAAGCCTGACGTATCCGCTAGCGAATTCGGCGAATTCGGGCATCCAAAAATTATTGGAAAATGACATTTTGCCCAAAAACCCCATTTTGCCACGTTGCCCCATTTTGCCCCCTCTACCCTAAATAAAAAAAAAAAAAACATTTTTTTTATGTGAGAGATTCTTTTTAACGCTACGCCCACGTGGGCACAAAGATATATGCAAAACGTATGGAAATACATTTCAGTCCGACAATCGTCGATTTATATTCACATTTATTATATTCTTTCATTATATCTATATTTATCATATATGTATGTATATATTTATCCCGGTAATTATTTCCGTTCCGAAGTTATTCATCTTTTGTACTGGATCGATGAAAATAACGTTTCCTACCCCGATCCACCGTTCCAAATATAGAAGAATCCTTTATAGGGAAGTCTCTTTATGTATGTACGGCGATATACAGCACATACACATATATGCATGATATAGATCGGGGCTGAATAACAGGTGACCGAACTCGTGAGCGTCGCGTGTTTCTTGCTCGAGGGGGGGGCCCCCCTTGGAAAGCACGCACGTACATGCATAATACATAGAAATCGAGACGACAGGTGCAAAAGGGTGCGTTGTCCACGTATCCAAGCAGGAGCATATCAGTCATAACTATACTGTTTGCACAATGGAAAGTAAAAACACCCGCAGTCGCTTCCCTTCGTCCTATCTGGCGCGCAGTATTAAATAGCACATAAATATATATATATATAGCCCTTTTTTCCACATAAAGAAGAGAGAATACTCTAGTTCTATCTCGCCTCCGGCCATGAACCCGTACGCGTAAGCGTCTCACGTTTCTCGGCATGCCGGAGGGAGGGGAGAGGGCACGGTAACACGAGACAAGTGCACGCGGTTACACGGAGCCGACCAGCGGAAGATGTACCCGCGGGCGAAAAAAAAACATGTGTAGAATACATTTAAAAAACCTATATTTTCCTATGCAAAATGGTCGGCAAAGGGATGTAAAAAATTTCGTATCCGTACACCCAAAAAATAATCAATATTGTTATATACAAAATAGTCGACAACCAGTAAAAAAAAAAAAAACGTGTACGAAAAAGCAAAAAAAAAGAATACTCCTGGAATAAATTTTGCACCTTTTTCTATATAATTATTTTGCCCGCATCTGAAGACATATATATAGTGCGCTACAAGGCGTATAAAATATTGTCGCACAGAAATAAAAAAAATGTAATGTGTCGGATGTATTTTGCGCATGTCTTTTTTCCTCATAATTATTTAGCGTGCGGGGAACGAGCGTGCATGCGCTTATTACGCAATCGACGGTAGAGACGCGTGGGGGGGAGGGGGGGGGGTTGTCTGTTTGACTCACCTGCGGTAGCCGCGGTCCTTTGGCGATGGTAATAGTTGCACTCGCCGCAAACAAGGCGTCCCTGCTGCTGCTGTTGATCTCCGCCAAGAGCGGCCTCCTCGTCGCAAACGTCCTTGTATCCTTCGGGCGGACTGAGAGTTTCCTGTTGCTGCTGGGGCCGTTGCAGTTGTTGCTGCTGCTGTATTCTCGTTGGTGTTACGCAATTGGGCATGTTGCAATTTTGTTCCCTCTCGCACTTGTCGGTCTCCTCGGAGTCCTCGGACTCTGAGACCTCCTCCTCCTCCTCCTCGTCCTCGTCGTCCTCGTCGTCCTCCTCCTGGGACTCCTCGCTGCCGAACGCCTGCTGACGATAGTCTCGCCTTATCGTCGGTGTCGACGAAGGATCGCAGTCGAGACCGCTAACGATCACCTCGCCGTTCCTCGAATCGCCGCCACCGTAGCGCTGATCGCCACTCGAAGGATTGTTGCTGTTAAGATGACGGGTCAGATCGGCCCGACACTCCTTGCAATTACCGAGCCTTATCATCTCCGGCTCTTGGCAGCAACAGTCGCACTCCTCCTCGTAATCGGCGCAGCACTCTTCCTTTATTAGTATTATGTAATCGGCGGCGAAAAATTCGTTGAGCTTCTCGTTTATTACGACCCGATTCTTATGGGACTTGGATCTGGTCTGACCGGGCTTCTTCAGCAGGGACTTGAGGCCGCCCCTCGCCGGCGCATCCGCCGGAAGCTCGCGTTCGTTCATTTTCTTTTATTTTTTTTTCTCCTTCCTATTCTCCTTCCCCCCTCCCCCCGGTCTTCTTTTGTTTTAATAATGTTAATTTATACGAGGCTGCGGTTCCCACGTTTTTTTTAATTATTAATTTCTCAGGGTTCCGACTCGGTGTTGTATTTATATTCCTCGTGGGTTTTGTGGTTGCGAGTCTCGGTGTCGGCGGTGCCCGAGGCGAGGAGACGTCTTCGTTGCGCTGCGGCACGTGCGGCGCTCAGCTCATAGTCGGGCAGGTTCGAGGGACGAATGATTGCGATAATAAATCTCATCGAATTTTCGTGACCGAGGCAAAGTCGAAAGGCGAAGGTTCGTCGGGAGTTTTTATTCAGGTTCTATTATCGGAGGGAGATGTTTCGGTGCCGATAGCTCCGATGGGACCGCCAATGGGGGTGGCAGCATCGTGGGATGCGCTGGCCCGCATAAGCTGATCCCTCTCGACGTCCCCTGTACTCGTGATTTTTTTTTAGACTCACGGACGAAGCGGAGAACCGTTAATATTTATCGAGCATTAATTAGATCGAAATGTGTCGTTGTATACATAAACGAATTTTTTATCTCTGTTATTGTCGATTTTGTGAAGGATTTATTACAAATCCAATATTTTCATCTTTGGTTTTTTAAAATGTATTTATGTATTTCTCCTCACCGCGTGAACACAATGTTTTCTTTACTACGAACTCGACACTTTTCTTGTCCTCGGCATAGTTCGGCCAGATACCATACGAGTGAGCATGCGATAATTCTCACAGACAACGGCGATCAGCGAGGATTAAAAAAAATTTCGCGAGGAAACACGCAAACACCCGGCACGTACGTGGTACGAGCTCTTCTCGCAGTGGCTCCTGCGCACCGACTGCGGAGGCGCGCGTTTGCCTAATTGCGCGCAGCCACTCTCTTCGGCTCTCCGGCACACACAAGGGAACCTGAGCCAGAGGCCTCCCCCACCAGAAAGCAGAACTACCAGCGGCGGCAGCAGCACCGGCAGCAACAGCAGCGACGACCTCGGCGAAACCTGCGGAGGGTCGCGGAACGAGCGAGAGAAAGGGAGGGAGAGAGACGTCGAACGTCAAACATCAATTCGCGATCTAAAACACGAGTGTTATTATTGTTTTTGTTTGCGTTGCGTCGATGCGCGAAGACGGAGGCCGCGGCGGAGCGTCGAGGCGAGTAACGACGACTTCGTGAAAATGATTATTTATTATTATCTTTGCGAATGGCTTGCGAACGTTAAACAGCCACTTTCGCGAGCGGATGTTCGAAGTTAAACGGACGGAAGCGTTCATTGTTTTTCTTTTATTCATCCGTACGATCCCGTCGGAAAAACTCTCGGGGGTCCATAGCTCGAGACAAAAAAAAAACTTGCTTCGTTCCTTTTCCTTTCTCTCCGTGCGTACGGGTCGGACTCGTTATCTCCGCCGCTCCGCCGTTGCCACGGCTCTTCTCACGTTGAACGGACGTTAGGAGCAGCACGGCGGGATTACACATACAGATATAGCAGTCGCTGCGGTGCAGCCTCGTCGCGGGACGACTTTGTTATACAGTCAGTCGCATTCATTGTACCCTCGTGTTTATCCAACTCCTCTCCCGAGAATAAGACACGCGGGCGAGCCTCTCGAAACATCGCGACACTCTCTTTTCTTTTTCCCTACCCCCCCGTTTTTTTTGTTATCTCCTCCTCGAGTGCGTCTCGCGCGCTCGAGCGTCCGAGCAGCGCTCCGAACGTTCGTGAGATCAGAAACTGACTGGGGACTGGCACCGTCGGCATCCTCGACAATAGCAGGTGGATGGCCGGCGCTTCCGCCCACTACCGCCTCTGGCGGCGCCACCGCCGCGAAGTTTGGTGCGCATGCGCAGTGAAGGGCGAGAACGTTCGCGGCGTCACCGTGAGCGGCAGCAGTTTCGCCAGCCGTTAACTTTCCTCTTTGCGAGCAGGCAGCATTTCGTCGGGTATAGTGCCATTCGGCGCTTCCACCGACCAGGTCCTCTCTTTCGATGTTTCTCGTCTCTCCGCCAAATAAGTCGGACCGCCCAGCACGGAACAGGACAGGACAGGTAACGTGTCAGCTGGACGCGAGTATGAAGCCAGGGAAGCATAGGTATAACATCGAACAAAAAAAATATCCTCGCAATTCGAGAGACGAAAAATGTTTTTCTCACAAAGCGAAGCCTTCAGCTCGCGAATTCATTTGTTTACACGGCGTGGCGCCAGCGGTCATTTATTCGACGCCGAGCATCCGATATCCGACGCCCTCCGAGCTCGTTGAACGTAGAGAGAACAAAAAAAAAGTACACAGTCGGAGTCGATCCGATATACGAAAGGTACTAGTTTACGAGGAGCAACAGCAGCCGCACAATGGGGTTTATCGAACGAGCGGACACAACCCGATCGGCTTAGCCCGTCGATCCGCAATGCTCGCGGATAATCTCGTGAAAGTTTCGCACCTTCGTCGGGCTTCGCTCGTATTGTGTCCAATGACTCTTGGATTAACCGAGTTACATTCCTACGGTCCTTCGATCTTTCATTTACTCGTAGCATCAAACTAATTTTTCTTGCATTTTGCTTTTTCTAATCCCCTTCCCCCTCCCCAGATCAATACTTGGAGATATTTCGTTTCATTTTTTATTCATAACCTGTTAGCTGAATTGAGACAGCGGGAGATTTCGTCCTCGCGGGTTCAACGTCGGAGCTTCTCTCGAATATATTTCGTTGTCGTCCTCCCTCGCTTCCTCACCCGCACCCCTCCAGTTATCGATTACGTCGGACGCGTCGAGTTCACTCTCACTCGCACGCTCTCTCTGTCGCTCGCTCGCCCGTCTGCAATCCACCATGCGCTGCATGTATAATTCAAGTTTGTCGCGCGAGGTCCATACAGATAAGAACCCAGAAATAGATGAGAAATAGTCGTCGAGTTTTCGTGGCGTCGGATATTATCGATTCTTCATCTTCGAAGCTTCGCTGGTAAAACGCCCGGGAGGTCCATGTGTCGAGAATACGCGAACGATAACGCCGAACCCCACGAACGCTCGCTTCGTCTGGCTTTTCCGCAGCGTTTGTAGCCCTACAGCGCGAGGCTGTGCGCTACCGCTGTGGCTGCTGTCTCGCATTTTATTGATTGCGTATACTCAGTATTACCTGGTAACCGAAGTTACGAGAGCCGAGCGAAGGGGCGAGAGGGAGAGGGCTAGACGGGAAACTGTAGCATACAGACTGTACAGCACACGTAGTATACGTTCGGAAGGCATCGCTGCGAGACATTCGGTCCAACGAGTCTCATCTATCTTCGGGCAACCGCAGTAGCGGGGTTTTTCTTCATTTTTTTTTTGTCATTTTGGTTCCAGCATCTTCCAACGCTGCCGGGTGCGAGCGTTTGGCCGGCCAGCGGCGAGAACACACTGATATACAGTTACACTTGAAAGGGGATGCGAGAAACAATTCTTTTTTTCGTTATGTTACACGCTGATACAAGCTTCCAAGCAATTCTTGGCGAATCCGGACGAGGATTTCTTGTTGTTTTCTTTTTCGTTTGTGTAGATATAAATAAGAAGCTTTGGCGGATTTTTGTTTTGGTCTATTAATCATGAGGGATGTACATTTACTTGGGAAAAAACAAACTATATGTTACAGGCTGAACGAGAGTGACGAATTGGCGGAGCAAAGTGGAGCAAGGTACGTGCCTGCCAGAAACGTCGTGCCGAAGTCAGTCGGCACAGAATTTCTGTCGTCCATTTCTTTTTTTTCCCGACGTTCGTAATCTACTGGGACAAAGATGGAAGGAATGTTCAATTTTATTGAGGTACAGACGAGCTTTGTGCGTAAGGTTTAAAAAAATATATATGTCTCTGGTAAGGTAAAATATATAGGTCTGGTAAAATATATAGATCTCTAGTAAGTTTCGTCGGCTCTACCGCCGATCGTTGATTCTCCTTCGAATGTACAATTTTGCACGTAAATTTATGACGAGTTATCTACAGCGGATAGATAACTTTGTAAGGATTGAGAATCCCATTGGGATCCATCATCTTCTTAAGCTGGCGCATGAGCTCGATAGCCGAGGGATCCTTGCTGTAGTGAAGATACTTTGTCTTTTTGAAACCAATACCGTGCTCGGAGCTCACGCTGCCGCGCAGCTTCGATACGTACTCGAAGATGAATGGCTCGATCTGAGCCTCGACGTCGGCGTCGTAAGACGCCGTGGACACGACCACGTGGAGATTTCCATCGCCTAGGGATTGCAACGATTAAAAGGAGACAAGGATTAATTGACTCGTCGGAATTCACGACGAGATAATAACCGGAGATCATTCTTTACCGCTAGTTGTTAATCAATTAATCAACGGGAAGAGAAAAAAAAAGAAAAACAAAAAAGCAGCGGTCTAATCTATAATGTTCCGCAAGCCCTTCGTTTCAAAATGGCGGTGGATCGAAATGTTGTTTTCGGGCACTCTCTCGTCCCCTCCCCTCTAAACTTTCACGAGACGATGCGGACAAATATTATGCCCGTCGAGCAACCATCTCGTATAAAATTATCATTTCCGTCGACCCACGTGACCGCGATTTGGAAAGAATTTTGCTTTTATTTTTTTTAGGATCACGCAAACTCGGGCGATGTGGAAAGGGCAGAAGCGAGTCGGCGTGGTGGAAGCGGGGTGGGGGTAGAACAGTTGCGTCTCTCACCCAAGTGGCCGAATCCATTGATGCGTTTGACGTTGGGGCTGGTCAGGCGTTCGCGCAGCACCTCGATTATCTCGTAGAACTTTGAGAGCGGCAGAGATACGTCGTATTTGAAGCAGTAACCGTCGCGCATGACTCCTTCACTGATGCGTTCCCTGAGATCCCACATGCTCTAGAAAAAGGTACAATTCCTCATTTTACATATTTTTTCGTTCATTCTTTTTCGTGTCGTTCGGTCGACGAATCGCCGAGGAGGGAAGCGCGATTGGAGGTTACGTACGCGCGGCGCTCGGCGTTCGCTCGGCGCGCGTCGAGCCTAACCTTTATTTTCCCGGGATCGCCGCTCATCGTGCCGTCGCTTATCAATCCTTGGGAGAGCGCCTTTTCGACGAACGAGCCGAGCTTCTCCTCGTCGTGAGACTGATTGCTGCCGGCGGTCTCGATCAGCATGTAAAAGTCGTGGGGACTTCCGGACAGCGGAGATTGTAATCCGAGATTCTTCGTCGAACCCTCCAGCGACAGCAGGTCCATCATTTCGCAGGAAGAAATTATCTCCGCCAGTTCTTTCCTGGCGAGCCGCATCACCTTCAGCACGTTCTCGAAGCTCTTCAGTCCTGCGTCAAATAACATTTATCTATTTTTTTTTTTTGTCATCCAGGTCGAAGCGTCGTTTCCAGACAGGAACGCTGTGTCTACCTAGGAATGCGACGTTTAGCGCGGACGACTTGGTGGGACACTGAAGAGCGACCTTGGTCACCACTCCCAGGGTCCCTTCGCTTCCTATGAACAAATTCTTTACGTGGTAACCGGTGTTGTCCTTCTTCAGCGTGTTCATGCAGTCTATCACTTCTCCGTTGGCCTTGACCTGACGGAGGAGTAAAAAGTCATTTTTTCCGCAAAAAGCTTCTGGGCTGGGATAAGGGAGAATTCTGACTTACCGCCTCCAGGCCCAAAACGTTACCGTGCAGATTTCCGTAGCGCAGGAGTCTCAAGCCTCCCGCGTTGGTCGACACGTTTCCTCCTATGAGGCAGCTGCCCTTCGCGCCCAGGTCCAGCGGCATCATCAAGCCGTACTTGTCCAGATGAAGCTCCAGATTTTCCAACACGCAGCCAGCCTCGCAGGCCATGGAACCTGGTGTTTTCATTCGATCGTTAATTTCTTGATCGTATTTACTTGGTTTACTTTTTCCTAATTTTTCCTAATGTTTCTTTTTTTGTATCTTCGACAATTAGCCGATCTATGGATCCCGATTAATACGAGGCTGGGAAGCAGCTATTTTTCGGCAATTTATATTCGACCTGACAACTCGTCGGTCGATATTATTTGGTCCATGAGCCTCATCGATATAACGATCTCGTCGAAGACGGGAACGCTTCCTCCGACGAGGCCGGTGTTTCCGCTCTGCGGGCAAACCGCCAGACGATTTTCGTTGCAGTATCTCAGGATCGCCGACACCTCCTCGGTCGTCTTTGGCTTCAGCACCACTCTGCTCTTGCCTGCGGATAATCTTCAAATTTATACACCCAAATTCCTAATCGGGATAATTGATACAATTTTTTATTGATTTTATTTTTTTTGAAAATCGATATCGAATGCCAATAGCGGCTCTCACCTCTGACCATTTTTATCCAATCGACGTTGTAGGCTTCGCACTCGTCCGCGTCGGTGATGACCCTGTTGCTGTCGAGGGTATCGGTGAAAAATTTAACGTGCTCGTCGCTCACCGACGCGTAAGGCCCGCGCTCGACTTTGTATCTCTCCGAAGTCAGGGCGGGCATCGTGCTCGACGAGGCCTCTCGAACAGCTCCTATCAATCCTGTTCTCCCCTGCTGTCGCGCCTTCGCCGCTCTCTGCATCGTGCTGCACGTCCGCAGCAGCCACTGCAGTCCCATTCTCGTTTGCATCGCCAAATTCCTTCTCGTTTACGATCGAATCTACACACAATTTCGCATCGTTATTCGCTTCCGTACATCGTCGTACAGAATTAATTTTTCACGGAGATAAAACTGCGCTACATGCAAGTTCCGCGAGTTGGAACGTAATTCCACTCTCGAAAATGTTTTTTTTTTGTGCTTCATCGACCACCTTTTCTTTCCGTTCGAGTGACGAATTTTTCCCCGCTCAGTCCTCCACCGACACTCCTTCCGATCGTGGATTTACGACTGCACACTGTGGTGGTCGACGAAAAAAAAAAATACGAAAGCGAAACACGCGCTGCCATAAATTACGGTCGCAACTTGTTTCTCGTCTAAACGTACTATAAAAAAAAAATATAAGGCCTGTACAATATCTCGCTCAGTCATCGAGACTTTCTGGTCGCAGTGACTAACCCATTGCGGAGTGAGGAAAAACAACTTTATGGCGTCACGCGCCGGTGTCCCTCTCGTTTTCTGCTTATGCCGTTAAAGGGCAACCATTAAAGGGAATGAGAAAGAAAGCGGCGAGGGAGCCGGCCGAAGAGGCGGTAATAACAGCGGGTGGGCTGCTGCAGCAGGTATACGCTCTCCGTATCGCCGGCTCATAAATAATTGCACCACGGATTAGCCGACGTACAATAACTCCATTTGCCTTTCATTAATTAACTCCACCGTAGATACATATGTATGTATTTAAAAAATGTTGCCACGGTTTCAAATTCAATGTTAGAGTAGAAAATAATTTCGCCCGCCGAAGATATTCGTTTGATTTCGATTCTTCATCTATCGACCTAACGGATAGTCGTGGGCTGTGTGTCGAACAGAGCTGGGCAACTATTCTAAGTAATGGAAATAGATATTAAGGTACCAAGTACTTGAAGTACTGGGCGCTGGGCAGTTGTTGAGTTCTGACGTATCGGGTACTGGCAGAACTCAATTGCTGAAGCTGTGAATTCTAGGCACTGACTCACTACTTTATGCTTTACTACGTAGTTCAAGTACTCAGTTTATTTGCACCATGTAGCACTAAAATATTTTTGAAAGGTTGCAAAAATATATTTTTTGAATATTGCAAATATTTTACCAATGTTGTTTCGAAAATATTTTGTATCATAAATATTATATTGGAATTTTGCATAAATTATTTGGTGAAATGGTTTTTAAACATTTCAGGAAAATGTGATAGTTTGCGACACCAGTCCAATTTGCATATAGACACCCGCATAAGCACGAAAACATTCGTAGCAATATTGCGGTGGAACATAAAATTTAAAATATTTCAAAACATTGTATCGCTACGTTTTAAAAATATTTCGTAAGATTTGGAAGATAGAAAATATTTTTTAAACGATTTCAAAATGTTTCGTGCTATATGGGTCTGGTGACGATCGAATCGAACTAATGCTTTTTTCCCCGAGTGTCCATTTTCAGACGAAAAGGGGCAGTAATAACAGCGGGTTCGCTGCTGCAGCGGGTGCACGCGCCCTGTATTACGAGCTCATAAATAATTGCAGCCCGGATTAGCCGACGTACAATAACTCCATTTACATCTCATTAATCAACTTCAATTTCCCGGAATTTGAAATTCGCTTACATTACGTACATTAATTGAACGTAAATGTACTTTTTGTTGTAAAATATAAATACCAGATATTAAAAATACAAATCTTTTGCCTAAAATTTATAAAGATTTTTATTGAAAATAAAAGATTTTCTGTAAAATTGCCCACGTATGCACACGTGCTTGAAATTTCAGAAACAGTTTATGCAAAAAAAGCTTCCAATACCGTTCATTCATTTTTCAAACTACATTTTTTTACAGTGTATCGTACATACATAATTGCACCACATACAATTATATAAATACATACATATATGTGTTTATAAAATTCAACCAGTTTCCAATTCAGTGTTACCGTACGAAACAATTTAATCTGCTGAAGATATCCCTTACATTTCATTTCTTAACATACCGGTATATCAGATAGTCCTGGACCGTGTGGCGAGTACTTTTCGTTCGGTTTCATGTAAGCTAGCAATGGTTGAGGCCTAGATATCTATTCATATACGGGTTCGAAGCTCCTTCAACTCGTAATGTCTTCGAAAATCTATGGGCACAGCTCGACTTTTTTTAATACGTCCTTAATAATGTTAAAATGTTATTTCAGAAAATAATTCTACCAAAGTAATCCGGAAACATATATATAAATATATTTTAAGAATGTTGCTTTTCATGCGGCACGATGCTAATTGACACAATCATAAGCTCATATATATCTCTGAATCCATGTTGAAAAAAAGTTATTAGAGGTTCTACAAAAAAAACCTTATTGCTTGCCTTACAACTTATAACACTTGTGATATTTAGTTCCAAAAGTACAAAACTATGACCTATTTTCTTAACCGGCTCTATATCGGAATCGAACTAATGTTGATTTCTTCCCTCAGTGTCTCAGACCCGATTTCCAGCCTGGAAATCGGATCGCGAAAGAAAAAAGAAAACACCGCGACAAAATGAAGCCCGGAGTTCCAGCGCGTCGCAGGGCACACAACGACGGTCCCGATTGTACTCGGGTGCGTTGCGCTCTGCTCGAGAGTATCCGAGAGAGCGCTCGACCCTCGATGCTCCGCGGGCTTTCGCGAAATCGAGTGCTCTCCCGATTCCTCGCCGAGGGACGGAAAGGCAACGGGAGATGGGCCGAGAAAGATAGCGAACGCACCAGCTACTGAGGGGAAGCTGCAGAGGGGTTGAGAACGCCACCCTCGCGCCTGTCCCGCTAAAACCCCTTTTCTACTCCGGTCTTCCATTAATTTTTTTTTCTTCCCTCTTCCGTGCACGCTCTGCCTCCTCCCCCGTCCGAACCGAGCCGTGCACGGTTGAACGAGCGCCTCGCACTACCGCGCATGCCCGACGACGAGCCCTTCGCGGTGAAGTTTCGCGTCGGGTTTTTCGGAGGTATAGCTACGAAGCCCAGAGGCCTTCGGGACTCGAGGGCGATAATCCAGATCTATATTCCTCGCCCATGCGCGCTTTGCTCCCCCCTTCCCCCCTCTCCGCCGAGCAGCCACTCTCACACTATAGCGGCGGGGGGGGGGGGGGGGGCGGAGGGGGGGGATACGCGCGGGTGCGTTGGTAAATTTACTCTCCCTAAATCGCGTAGGGGACCGCACACTTTAATCTCGCCCACACACTAGGCTAGATTAGGGAAACACTGATTGCGCCCACCGGATGCAGGAATGCCGGAGGGGTCCGAGATAAAAACTCGCACGACCTCGAGGCAGAATATCGAACGCACCTTTTTCGCTAAATTAGAATCGACTGGAGAAGACCGCAGCTTCGAAGCGGCGTACGAAAAATTTAAATTAAAAAAAAAATGCATAGTTCGTTAAGTCAGCATAGGAAAAAAATGTTTAAAAAATTCTCGCGAGAACGTATCGGTTCACCGGACGTGCGGTCAAAATTTGGTGATCTTCCGTCGAGTCGTTTGAGACCTGGACGAGTTTAACGGCGCACCTCGCGCGCACTGATTATCGTGACTTTGTCTTCGATCGTTCGGATCTTTCTTCGTCGCTCGTTCGGTAACGCGCAGACGAGATTTAATTTACGAAACCGTCACAGTGAAAAACTTCTTATCTAGAAAACGAATCGGTCTCGTGTCGCTTGGCTTAGCATATTCAAACCGGAAACCGTTTCTATTTTACATGCAGGAGAGAATCGAGGTTCGAAGATCGAACGTGAGGTCGAGATTAAAAAAAAACAACCAAAGCTAGATAAATAAAAATATATATATAGAGTCATAAATAAAAATATATATAGATCAAATAATGCTCGAGGGAAAGGGGCCCCCCCCTTTCCCTCGAGCATTATTTGATCTATGGCGATAGGCGATAGCGATAATTCCATTCGCCATTCGATGCATAATCTCGATGCATCGGATTCGCCTTCACCCGAGCTATATACGTCTTCTACGGACGATCTACGCATATATATACACAAATATATACATATAGATAGAAGCGAGTCTCCTCTCCTCGAGGAGAGTCGCGCGTATCGAGAGAGTGTACGTATGCGCCTTCCGGTGAAATGCAACGCGACGCGCAACTCCCCGCGGAACCTCTGGCAGCAAGCGCGTTATATCCGCGCAAGGAGAGAGCGACAGACCGAGAGCCGAGAGGAAGAGAAGAGGAAGAGAGGAGAGCGAGGCAGCGCGAGAGCAGCGCCTACGGAAACGCGGTGACTCGCGAGTGGAGTGGCGCGCGCGGAGTGTGCGGTACGCCCACCGTGCACGCGCGCACTAGTCATTGCTCCTTCTCGGCCAGCGTACGTTATAGCACGAGTGGGAATATATAACGCAATGTCGCTCGTACCGAGAGTCACATACACAAAGAGCGTTTGAGCGAGAGGCGAATGCGAGCCCTCCAAAGAGTTCCCCGCAGCGCGGGGCATGAAAGAGACCGAACCGCGGATTTTTCCAACATTACAGGGGACGGATAATAAAAAATATATACAAAGTAAAAAAAAAATATATTTAATACAAGAAAAAAAAAGAAAATGAGTAGATGCAGCGCGGTCTCGACGGAGCGCAAGAGTCGAAAGGAGGTAGAAGATAAACACGTCGACGGGAGTGAAGGAGGCAGAGAGAGGCTCTGGCGAGCGTGGAAAAGAAATGGAAGAAGGCATGTAGGAGGAAACGAGAGGCCGACAGTGCGTCCATCTCCGTCCAGGGGACGGAGCAGTAAAAACGAGAGAGCGAGAGAAAAGGCGCCGCGGCGAGTCCCCGCTCGGAGAGAAGCAGCCTCGGCTGGTGGATGTGTTGCGGCGTTGGAGGGGGAAAGAGCCGGAAGAGAGAGGGCACGAGGCAGAGTGTGCACTGCGAGGCGCGTGGTCGGTGGCGCGGCGCCGGCTTTAACGGGAATTCATCGCACCGCCGGGGCTCACGGATATTGCAAAAGGAAAAAATGTTTCGAAGTCGTACGCGAGGATACGCGCGACGATGTGTGCGCGTTTCAGAGGCGACACTGTGTGTGGCACACGCACGGCTCGCGGGGAGAGCGTGAAAGGCGCGGCGACGGGACGGAAGGGAGAGGCAGCGAGAGAGAAGTCGAGGGACGCCGTTTGGACGATGATCGCCGAGTAGGGGGGGGGACGGACTTTTCATGATTCTTCTTCTTCCTCAGTGTAACCTCCTCCCGCTCTCTCGTCCGTCTCTGCTTTATCCTTTTTTTCAGTCCTACATGGCTCTAGACGATTCGAACAATATCTTGTTTGTTGGTTTTTGTTTTTAATTTGTTAATTAATATCTGTGCGAGAACGCAGGCCTGTCTCGCGAGGCTGCGTTTATTACATTTTTTTTTGTTGTGTTTTTTATGCTTGTTTAATACGGTCAACGGGTCTTGTTTCAGGGAGCGCGTGGGAGAAGAAACCGTGCTCGGTACGGGCTGGCCTTCGAGGATATTTCGCAGCGCACTTGGCACTGATGGGCTCGCCGCCATCGGCCATGACACCGAGGGAAAATTCTGTTCCGGTCGGACGCGGAAAATGACCTTGGGGTTTCGTGCGAGGCGACGTGTCCGTTGCGGATATTCGACGAGCCTCGGGGTCAGAGCGGGTCGACGTTGGGGATTCGCGATGGAGTTGCATAACAGGAGGCACAATGGCGGGTACCGAGACGCCGCGGGCATTCGCAGGATTTTCCGCTCGAGCATTGAGCTTTCCTGCACTCGAGTCACGGTGCAAGCTGCACAGGCGTCGCTGCATCCGTGCCAAGGGCGGCAATTTTCGCCGGTGAAGAAACAAACCCCGGTGCGTATTTCCGCAAGCCGCTGAGGCTCGAATTACGTCCCGAGAGGATTCGATGATTCGATGTTCGAACTGGAGCGACACATTTTTTTTCTTTTTGACTTCGTTGCCGCACGAGTGTTCTCGGTAGCCGGCTAATTGCGATCGATTGCACGCTGTGCGGGTCGTCGATGTGCCGACAAAATGTCTGCTCGAGAGACACGCTGCACGATCGGGCCATCGGGCCACGATCCTTGCTGAATGTCAGATTATCCGGCACGTCTCTCGGAGAGGACTTATATATTTTATTGTTCTTTATTTTTCGTACGTTCGCTCGTTGAATGATTGGCTTCTTCTTCACGATAATCGGACATCGAAGAGTAATTGCATGATATTTTGTACGTTGAATCATTGGCTTCTTCTTCAAAGTA
>JAPYZC010003466.1:0-25335 GCA_030522665.1 Ichneumoninae sp. A BG-2022a | reverse complement strand
TTTTTTCAGATTTTTTTCTCATCGAAAAGTGTTTGTAATCTTTGTCTTTTTTCTCTCGAACTTAGGCGGCGTCAGTCATTGTGCTAGTACTACCTTAAAAGAACTGATTCCGTTACAATATATATATAACACATATATATATAACATGTTTCTATGTCGAATCACCAACCAGTTCTGCACAAGTTCCGTTTAGCTCTCTAAGTGGGATTCGTCTCGTAAATAATGTAAATAAAAAAAATAAAAAATAAATAAATAAATTTCTTTTTTCCAAGATTCTTTAAAAAAATAAACTAACACGACCACTGAAAAATGTTGGATCTCTGAAGCGGATATTCTTCCGGAGGGAAATATAATTCGGGTGGGTAGACGGCGTGGTGCTATACCGATACGCTGAGCGAACTAATGGAGAAGACGGAGGAAAACGCCGCGGGACACGTGTGCGCCTCGGAGATAAGTATGAATGTCTTCACTTTTTTTTCGAGGATCCAGCTACAAGAGAGTCCGCTCCCACCGCTATCTTCTTTCCGACTGGTAAAATGGCATTCAGTGCGGATTCGCAAAAAATCGAGTCGGAACGTCGAGAGCGTACGTGCATGCATAGCGCCTGGGGAAAGATCAGAGGAAAACGTTGCCCGGAGCGCGGACGAAAATGCAGCGGAGAGGAGAAAAAATAAAAGAAGAAGAGGGAGAGGGGGGAACTCCGAGGGTGACACTGGATGCCGATTTTCACATTGCACGCCCGGGGGAACGTCGGAATGCGGATAACGTGTCGTTTTCTACGTACGCTAGTCTTCGCTTCATCCACTCCTCTATATCCTGCCTTTAAGTGTATTCCGATGCTATGACACCTTGTGGAATCCCGGGGTTGCACTCGAGCGTGAGACATTCTGGCGAGACCGCCACGTACGCAACCCACCACCCGGGAGAGTTCCCACTCCTTCCTTTTATCTCCGCCCAAGGAATGTGATTTCCTTTCATATCGGAAGATAGGTCTCTCAAAGCTGACTACCGTTTGCTTTATGGTCGTCAAATTCTGCGTATCGAAGACGTATGGAATTGCAACCCAACATGTCGAAAAAAACATGGTTCGAGTAAAAGTGGGGAATATGGCCCGGTCCATACATCATTGATTTATGGGAGACCGGGGACAAAAGTAACACGGGTCAATTGTAACAAGCGATCGGACGCATCGGATATGAAGTGAGCAACATTATAGACATCACCTTATGGCCATGCAATCACCTCGTAACTGAGTTTTCAAAAATAACAAGTCGCCGAAACCTAATGTTATTCGCGAGTGCAGAAGTGATTTTTCGGCTGTGCGGATTGCGTTAGCTAAGCAACACAATACAAAATATTAATGCAAACAAGCACAAGGAGTTGAAAGGTACATTTTTGCGGAACATTTTGATGGCTGAGACGATCCGTTTCAGATTGTTATTAACCGATGCCACAGTAACTTTGCTAATAATCCGGTGTGGGGTCTATTGTAACAGTCGATCCGGGTCAATTGTACCAGCAATAATTCATTTCTTCCAATACCGATACCAATACCAATATATTTGATTTATTTTATTCTTACATTCTAAGCAATCGGCGACAATTTATATACTTATAATTTATAACCAACCAATTGTAGACTATACTATTTATAGTAGGGCTGTATAGTTAGGCCGCCTAAAATGGCTTAGCCGGCTACAACGGCTTAGCCAGCAAATAATTAAAAAAAAATGTTAACTTTAAATTAAACATTTTCTGTGATAATGTATCCCCGTTCTATTTCTTAATAGAGGTCGACGAATGATTTCGTTGATGCACGAGGATGTTACAAATGACCCCACTACCCGTTACAATTGACCCCACCGCGGCCCAAATTCTTGAAGAATTTCGTCTGTGTTTAAAGGGGCGGTGATCGAAATTCCGTGCATATTTCTGCTTGACATTTTTTAACTAAATACCTAAGACTAGGTTAATCGTACACCATTGGATGCCGAAGCGTCAGACTCTCAGGTTTGTTGGTTAAAAAATTTAAAAGGATTTTTGTTACTTTTGTCCCCGGTCTCCCCTACGCGTTAATCGAGGTGGGTCATATTCACCACTGTCCCGGACCTCCAAAAAGAGGGTGTTGCGCACCAATTGGATCCAGCAAAGTGCGGCGTTATCTCTTGAAGTAGAGGCATAGGCCAAAACAATTTTGGTGGTCCATATTCACTACTCTCACCCTAATCAGTGAAAACAGTTGCGACGGTTCCACCCAATTCGTTTCTTTCAATCTCTCTTTTCCATCTTCCATTTACCACTTTAAGCTTGGAGGTGAAATTCTCTAGAGGAGAAAGGTGGACGTTGTGTGTTCTCCAAAATACTCCACCCAATACCAACGTGAAGGTCTATGGAAGGGGCGGTGGGCGGTGGGGGGAGGGTTCGTTCGCGGTAAATATTCTTTCATGAAAGTATGCATACACATGTATAAAGAGGAAGCAAACTTGGAGGCAAAAATTCAACTTTAAGCCGTCAGCTGTACGTTCATTCTACTCTTTACGCGGAGATCTAACCTGGTCTGGGCAACACGTACAGCGTATGATACTATTCACTATGGCGAGCTCACCGTTATACGCGATGTAGTCTCCCAAGGTCGTAAAACAAATGTCGCGGGAGCGACCCAACATTTTCATATTATAATACGGAAACCGGGGTCCGTGTGGAGCGGACTTTTTTACGAGAGCAGGCAACGACCGTCCTATGAGCGCGGTATGTATGCGCGGGGTTTTGCCGCGTCTCGCGGAAGTCATACCTCCAGCGAAACGAACGTAATTGTAGCGTGTGTCTCTTCGCGTTATATTCTTCATATCTGCGAAGTTGGATATTACAAGCTGAGCGTGAGCTCGTCAAAACGAATTACATAGTTGGACCTTCGCGAAGGACTCGCATTGCTTGTGTTGTCAGTCACACCGGAAACTCCGCACAGATTGGCCGAAGCGACTTACGATTCTTAGTAAAAATGGAAAACTTTAAGCAAACTTCGAGCGACTTATTGCTCCTGACCCACGACATCAAATTCGGCAGGTGCGATTCCTCAAACTCATTAGGCGCGATTCCTGAAATTTATTAGGCGCGGTTCGTCAAATTTATTAGGTGCGATTCCCCAAACTCATTAGGTGCGATTTCTCAAACTCAACAGGTGTGAATCCTCAAATTCGTTAGGTGCGATTTCTCAAACACATTAGGTGCGACTCCTCAAACTCATTAGGCGCGATTCCTCAAATTCATTAGGTACGATTCCTCAAACTCATTAGGCGTGATTCCTCAAGTTTATTAGGTACGATTCCCCAAACTCATTAGGTGCGATTTCTCAAACTCAACAGGTGTAAATCCTCAAATTCGTTAGGTGCGATTTTTCAAACACATTAGGTGCGATTCCTCAAACTCATTAGGCGCGATTCCTCAAATTCCTTAGGTACGATTCCTCAAACTCATTAGGTACAACTCCTCAAACTCATTTTGCGCAATTCCTCAAATTCATTAGGCGCGATTCCTCAAATTTATTAGGTGCGATTCCCCAACCGCATTAGGTGCGAATTCTCAAACTCAACAGGTGTGAATCCTCAAATTCGTTAGGTGCGATTTCTTAAACACATTAGGTGCGATTCCTCAAACTCATTAGGCGCGATTTCTCAAACTTAACAAGTGTGAATCCTCAAATTCGTTAGGTGCGATTTCTCAAACACATTAGGTGCGATTCCTCAAACTCATTAGGCGCGATTCCTCAAATTCATCAGGTGCGATTTCTCAAATTAATTAGAGTGCGATTTCTCGAACTCATTGGGTGCAATTCCCCAAATTCATTAGGCACGATTCCTCAACCTCGTTGGGTGCGACTCCTCAAACTCATTAGGTGCGATGCTCACAGAGCACGTACTGACAGTCTAGTAATATCAAGCTTGAGTGAGCCTGTCGGCAACAATGAATTCGGCCGTTTCTGGGAGAACTTGCATGAGGTTATGGATACGTACATAGCCACGGAGACCCGGCGATCGAGGGGATGTGGAAACTAGAAGTGGGTATACTAAACTATAGGTATACCATAGAGAAGCGGGCACTTCGACCAAACTCAATATCTCGGTGACAGCGTGTAACGTTATAAGAGCGAGTATATCACACTGAACCTCGACGAAGCTCCGAGGTCCAGCGACCCTCGCCGCACTCATGAAACGCATCACCACTTTCGGAAAGACCCTTTTCGACCCTTTTACAGCTGTCGGTAAATAATGTCTCAACGCCGGCTTCTCAATCAATGCCGACACTCGCCAGAATCCTTCTGATTCGCATACACCCTCCAATCGAATTCAAACATCCATCCAGATTTGAGTTTCTTATATATGTGTGACTCAACGCTTGACACCCGTTTTCGCTTGGCCCAACGCAGTCCCATAGTTCATTAGGCGAATTTCCATAGGCATATTAAAGGCACTGAAAGGATTCATTTTGCATAATAATTATTGCAAAATGTTATTAACAAATTTATCAAAAAAATAATTTTTTAACAAATTACTCGGCAAAAAAACTTTTTTTTAATTGAAAAAGATTCATTTATTTTTCTGAATACGTATGAACATTTTCAGATTTTTCAATTAGTTTTGATTTTCGTGTTTTTTCAGACATTTTTTCCATATAAAAAAATTTTTAAATCAAAGCTAATTGAAAAATCTGCAGAAATTCATACGTATTCAGAAAAATAAACGAATCATTTTCATAAAAAGAAAAAAGTTGTTTTGCCGGGCAATTTGTTAAACAATTAATTTTTTGATATTAGATTAATCACTTTTTGGAATTATTATTGTGCAAAATTAATATTTTCAGCATCTTTAATCTGCATGAATTTTCTCAGATTTTTATATCATCGAGAAGTACTTGCAATATTCGCTTACTTTTCTCGAACTTATGCGAGATGAGCGGGAAGCGACTACGCTACCTTAAAAGAAAATTCAAATCTAAGCCAAATACGCTTTAGGATGCAAAAGGCATATTTCATTTCAAAAGTGGTGAATATGGTCCACCTCTATTAACACGTAAATCAATGATATATGGACCGGGCCATATTCCCCACTTTTACCCTACTGAATTTCCAATATGTGTAGTTTCTGGGTGCCTCCTAACTTCTCAAACGACGATTGGACAGCGGCACTCCGACAGTCTCTCCTAGTGCTGTAGATTTCTCCATCGAGAAAATTCAAGACCCGCGCTATTGCTGGAGGTCCATAATGCTATAATGCCCCGAAGAGTTGGACAGACACGCCCTGTGCCTTATAGCTGCACCGCGTTTGTTGCATTTGCTATAATGCCAAACAGCTTCTCACGGTTCGAACTATTGATTCGCAGAGGTAATCGCCGAGAGAGAATAGAATTACGACATATACAGTGTGTATCGAGCATTTGTGACCGGCCGTGCAATCTCGTTGACGTCATTGAAACTCTACAGAGTCATTCAGAATAAGCACCTTGCAATTTTTTTAACATCGACCCAAACAGTTCCACACCGATGATTCCCAATCGCCAATTGGGTGTGGTGGAAAATGTTACTTAAGGTAGCTATGTCGCTTCCCCCTCATCTCGCATAAGTTATCGAAAAGTAAGTGAATATTGCAAGTACTTCTCGATGGTATAAAAATCTGGAAAAATTCATGCATATTAAAGACACTGAAAAGATTCATTTTGCATAATAATAATTCCAAAATGTTATTAACATATTTATCAAAAAATTAATTGTTTAACAAATTATTCGGCAAAACAACTTTCTTTTTATTGAAAATGATTCATTTATTTTTCTGACATTTTTTCCATATAAAAAAATTAAAAAATCAAGGCTGATTGAAAAATCTGAAAAAATTCATACGTATTCGGAAAAATAAACGAATCATTTTCATAAAAAGAAAGAAGTTGTTTTGCCGGGCAATTCGTTAAACAATTAATTTTTTTATTAATTTGTTAATAACATTTTTCAATTATTGTACAAAATTAATCTTTTCAGTATTAGCATTTTTTCAGATTTTTATATCATCGAGAAGTGCTTGCAATATTCGCTTACTTTTCTCGAACTTTTGCGAGATGGGTGGGAAGCGAAATAGCTACCTTAAAGGAAAAATCAAACCGAATCCAAATACGCTTTAGGATGCAAAATGCATATTTCGTTTTTTCGCTGCCAACTGTAATGCACGAATCCTTCGTTACACGATGGAATGCAATACATCATGGCGTGCATATAATGTGGCATAAAGCTCCATCCGCGCACGTCTCTCATTGTAAACGCCACCGGGGCCGCAGGAATCTCGGCATCAAGCACGTTCTCGAGCAAAGTAAGAATAACGACGACGAATCTCGCGAAACCGAACGTCGCGGGCATGAAGAAGCCACAGACGATAACGAGGGAAAGAGAGCTCAAGGAGTGAAATCTTGTAACAGACTCCTTTGACTCGAGCATTAGCGAAGAGTATCCCTGAAAAGGCTGGCATCATTTCCATTCCTTTCTTTTTTTCTTTCCACGCACTCGCGAACCCTCCTACATTTCGTTGCGCATCTCCGATACTTATCGAGCAAGTCCCATGTAGATCATTATAATGAAGGAGAGGAAAATTGAAATACGAGATGAAAGGTGAGGGTCGCAAGAGGCCCCGGTGATCCGGAAAACAGATACACGCTTTAATTGAAGATACTCGTTCAATGAATTCCAATCAGAAAAGCTGGGGTCGCACCCAGAAAAAAAATGTATTTGACGGCCACCATTTATTAAGATTAAGTAAAATATTCATTTGATTTAAATAATAATTTATTAAAATTAAGTAAATAGTTACTTAAAAGAAATAAATATTTATTTAAATCAAATAAATATTTTACTTAATCTTAATAAACGGCGGCCGTCAAATACATTTTTTTTCTGGGTGCGCTTCCATCGATTATCCAGCCGATCGCAACTTTTTACCTCGAATCCATTAGGAATACCCTGCGGGCTAACGTCATTAAACATTGGACTGTCTGGCTCGTCAAGGCTAAGAAAGGAAGTAATAAGTCATCGCTGTACACTGATAAAAAATACGGTTGAATCGACTAAGATTCGGGCAAGGACGTTCAACTAAATATTTTGTTGGTACACCTAAAAAATTAGTTAGATCAACAATTTTTTGGTTGATTTCATCAAAATATTTTTGAGTCATTAAAATATTTTGTTCGACCAATAAAATATTTATTTATTTTATTGATTTATTGATCGAACTGTACTTTTCTATCAGTGTAGCGCAAGGATCGGGAGAGACCGGGAACAAAAATAACAGGGGTCAATTGTAACAAGCGGCTGCGCAACGCATGATCCGATGCATCGGACATGAAGTGAGCAACATTATAAACATCACGTCATAAGGTGATGCTTATAATGTTGCTCACATTGCGCAGCCGCTTGTTACAATTGACCGGTGTTACTTTTGTCCCGGGTCTCCCTTACCAGTCAGACTGGCAGATGCACCCGTAAATTAATAACCGCTGAAACAGGCGTTTGCCAAAAATGGCTTTTCTCCCGCACCGAATGACGCTATTTTGGGCGCGAAGTGGGATGGTTTGTTTTTGTCAAACCTGCGCAGGCGAAATGTCAAAGGCGAACGATGTGCACGGCACCCTCTCGAATCGAGAATACCTTCAGCGGTTTGAGTGTCATCGGTGGGATTGTCGTTTCGTTGCCTCCACAAGGACCATTCAGGCTCTCCGGCGCCGCTCTCGGAAGCGCCTGTGTTTGGGTGAAAACTCCGCGTCAATGTTATCGCGACGCCGGACATCGCGACTGAATCCGATCAGAAACTCTTGCGACTCGGCGATCCTCGCCGATAACGATTCCTCGACGATCTCTCCGTGATCCGCCGACCCTTTTGAAATCGCTTGCGACAATGTCGATGTATGACTATGTTCGACACAAAGGTATCGAGGAACTCGTGGCTGCGTATAAACCCCGGTAGTTCAATCAATGTATTCGCATGATCGAATCTCCGGCGAATCCTTTGCACGGTACGTTCAACCACCGTCGGAAAGCTCCCAAAGCATTCCCTCATGATTTTATACGCATTTCAAATTGACTCGGTGAAGAAGCTCGCTTCGCCTTTCATACCGAGGCCAACCACCGCGTTTCCTTTTCTCTCGGCTCCTTTCGCTATCTCGCTTATTCACCGCTTTCTCCTATCCTCGGGCGCTGCCGAAGCTCGCTCAGCCCCCCGGGACGAATAAATGTTTTCCCAAAGCTTATCGCGTTGCTCTCACTACCGGACCGGCTTAATGCAAAATTAAACGCATTCCAGATATGAGGATATAGTAACGAGCGAAATTTCACCGCAACCGGTGAGCGCGGTACGCAACGCCGTCAGAAAAGCTTTCGTTTAATATTAATCGTAATGTTATATTTTAATGCTTGTGTAGCTGCACCGAGAAAAACAATTTATGTGACGGCGACTGTTTATTTGGATTAAGTGAAATATTTATTTGATTAAAAAAAAATGTATTTAAATTAAGTAAATGGTTAATTAAAGGAAATAAATATTTGTTTAAATCAAATAAATATTTTACTTAAACCAAATAAACGGTGGCCGTCAAATAAATTATTTTTCGGGGTGTGGTGGCTCGCGCGCTCGTATGAGGGCCTTCAAAACATTTAAAATCATCAAAACCTGAGCAGAAAGTCCTCCCCTTTATACGCTTAACCCCTTAACACGATTAATAAATGATAATTAATAATAATATTAATAATGATAATAGTCGATGGCCCATTGGGCAGAGGAAAACGAAAACGAAAAATGTATAAATACCCGCTTCATCGTGTAAACAATTTCTCCAATAAAATTCTCGTACGACTAATAATATTATATTTTAATATTAAAAAATAATACGATATAATAATAATAAATATTTAACAATGTTTCGGACCGAGAAAAGACGGTGACCTATTCGAATCCGAGTAGGGTAAAAGTGGGGAATATGGCCCGGTCCATATATCATTGATTCACGTGTTAATCGAGGTGGGCCATATTCGCCTCTTTTACCCTAGTGGAGAGCGGGGTAAAATGGCACAGCGGGGCAAAACGGGATAACGAGACAAAACGCAATTTTCCAACAACATTTGGACGGTACCGATGGTGGTCCGTGGGGCAAAACGGAGTTGACAATCCGGATGTATCGTTGGGGCAAAATAAGGCATCCAAAAAATATTGGAAAACTGAGTTTTGCCTCACTGTCCCGTTTTGCCCCACTATCCCATTTTGCCCCGCTCTCCCCTATGCCGGCGATGATAAAACGTGCGACAACAATCCTCCGCGCCTGGAGTATCGATGTCGTGTGAAACCCGTCCTTTGCTACGTGAAACGCTTACGTACAAAACCACGTTTTACGTCACTTCCACGTTGTTCCGCGAAGTCGGATGTGTACCCCCGGTTGGGACAATTGTAATTAGCGTAAAGTACGCGCTTTTGACCTGGCAGGCGGCCCGCGAGAGAGTCCATGCGGTGCACAATGCACCACCGCGTCTCTCGCCGTTGCCGTTCTCCATGCAGTCACAATATTATGTTTATTTAGCGCCGCTATATTGTGTCCCGTTGTCGGGGCACTCTGTGCTTTTCACAGTGCCGCGAAGAGTCAAGCACGCGTGGACCGAGCCGTCGGAGAATGCGGTCTGCAGTGGTATGCGATACGCATTCAAACCAGACTTAACCAGAGGATAGACGCAGGAAACGGCAAACTAGCGAGGGTTTGGAAGAGGTGGGGGAGTTGTAAGTAGCTGCAACCAGTTCACTATGCTCGCAATATCGCACTAATGTTTGGGCATTATTATTTATGATTTTGCGCAAGTTGATATTAACGAGGCGAGGAACAGTAGGAATGAGCTGTGAATGCACTACTCGCATTCTCGTTACGATATGCACCGAGTGGGTTACCGAAGGAACTCGGGTAAATACGCTTAAACGGTTGTGTACGACCTGCCCGAAATATTTTAGGCACCGGGCCGCGAGCTCAAGCTTTTCGTTATTCGTTATTTGTTATTATCCGTTGGTGATCTTGGGTGGAGGAAAATTGGAGGAAGGTTATCTTGGGATGCAGGATTTAGTTGTCGTCGATCGAGAAAATTCAAAGTAGTTAGCAATAGGGAAAGTTGGAAAATTAATCAAGACACTTGTTGACGGTGAATTGTGTGTTAGATCTTATTTATGTTTTCCGAAAGAGCGAAACTTTTTTAACGACAACCGAAGAAGCTATGTCGAGTGGCGAAAAAATATCCGAAAGATTATCCTGAGATGCAAGATTTAGTTGTCGTCGATCGAGAAAATTCAAAGCAGTTCGCAATAGGGAAAGTTGGAAAATTAATCAAGACACTTATTGACGGAGACTTTTGTGTTAGATTTTATTCACGTTTTCCGAAAGTGCGAAACTTTTTTAACGATAATCGAAGGAGCTATATCGAGTGGCGAAAAAATATCCGAAAGATTATCTTGAGATGCAAGATTTAGTTGTCGTCGATCGAGAAAATTCAAAGCAGTTCGCATCCGTGAAAGACGGCAGATTAATCAAGACACTTGTTCACGGAAACTTTTGTATTAGATTTTATTTATGTTTTCCGAAAGTGCGAAACTTTTTAAACTACATCCCAAAGTACATGCTATATTCGCCGTTCACGCGTGCAATTGGTAGCAACAAGCGAGTCAAGGGGAGTCCCTGTGAATCACGCTGATATCGCACCCAGGAGTACATTTACACCGCGCCCGGTTTCGCAACATGCCGAGGCAGAGGGAACAGGACCGTGCCCGGTAGAGCATTTGTCCCGCGGAATTTCGGTTATCAGTTTCCGAAGCGATAAGCAAGAGACCCTCACGTACCAGCGTCCTTGTATACCTCTGAGAGCAACCCCTCATAAGATTGGCTAATAAAGATGTCGGAATACAGCGTTGCGAGAACTGGAGGGTTTCATGGAAAGGGCTAAAAGAATTCCGAGGATAAGTGAGAAGAAAAAGAAAGGAAAGAAGGTTGAGAAGCAGATGAAGAGCAATAAATCATGAACCTTTCGAGCATCCGATTTGTATCGTGTCCGAGCGTGCAGATCCAAGCGAAGGTGTCCGTCGTGTTACTTTATCTCCGGGGAAAACGTAGATGTCCGACAACGCGAGAGGCGAAAAAAGGCGTCAGATAGGGAAAAAGAAATATCTATAAAAAAACGCGGGTTGGGCGAGGCCCGGAGTATTAACTCGCGGCTGGACGATACGTTCGAGCGTTTATTACACGCGCGCAATAAATCGACTACTATTAATCAGGACCCTTGATTGATCGGCCAATCTCAATATCCATCACTCGCGGCACGCTATATGCCGTTCTGTTAATTTCTTTGGCTATTCATCAAACAGCCAATTTCATCGAGGGATAACGAGTTATGAGGACTATCTGTCCGAGAGACATTTCAACAATTTTTTTACATCGCGACTTCCTCTCGATACCCTCTGTCGACCCGCTTGCGATAAGCTCGCTGCGTTGTCTATCCGGCCATTGGCACATTTACATCTCTACCACTCACAACTCTAACAGGTAACAACTCTACCAGAAAACATCTTTCTCTAAACAACTCTACCAAAAAAGAAACGCTCTAACAACTCCACCGCATAACAATTTTCCAGAAGAAATCTCGACCATATTACTACTCTACCGGATGATAACTCTATCAAAAAAGACACGCTCTAACAATTTTACCACATAACAATTCTACCAGAAAAAATCTCTACCATATTACAACTCTAACGGATAACAACTCTACCAAAAAAAAAAACACGCTCTAACAACTCTACTACATAACAACTCTACTACATAACAACTCTACAACATAACAACTCTACTACATAACAACTCTACTACATAACAACTCTACTACATAACAACTCTACTACATAACAACTCTACTACATAACAACTCTACTATACTACATAACAACTCTACTACATAACAACTCTACTACATAACAACTCTACTACATAACAACTCTACTACATAACAACTCTACTACATAACAACTCTACCACATACCAACTCTACCAGAAATCATCTACGCTATTATATCTCTACCGGATAATAACTCTGCCAAAAACGACAGCTCTAACAACTCTACCACATAACAATTCTACCAGAAAAAATCTCTACCATATCACAACTCTACCGGATAATAACTCCACCAAAAAAGACAAGTTCTAACAACTCTATCACATAACAATTCTACCAGAAAACATCTCTACCTTATTACAACTCTGCCGCATAATAACTGTACCAAAAAGACACGCTCTAACAAATCTACCACATAGCAATTCTACCAGAAAACATCTCTACCATATTAGAACTCTACGAAAATGTCTTCTAGAAAGTAAAAAAATGTTTACTAAAATCAAAATAAAACTCTACCAGACTTGACATAAAACTCTACCGGAATTGAAATAAAAATCTACCTAAATGGAAATAAAACTCTACCGTAATACATGGCTGGACGGTAGTCCTCTATTCCAGTAGAGTTTCATTTTGATTCTGATAGAGTTTTTTTACTCTCTGGTAGAGATTTCAATAGAGTTATAATATAGTAGAGATGTTTTCTGGTAGAGTTTTTTTTTACTCTCTGGTAGAGATTTCGGTAAAGTTCTAATACAGTAGAGTTGTGAGCGGTAGAGATGGGAATGTGCCGGCTATTCGTTACTCCGGAGGTTTCAAAGCAACGAATAACTTTGATACGACACACATTATCAATAGAAACTTAAAAAAAAAAATCCTGCAGAATTTTCCCCTCCGGTCGCACGCGAAATTTCATACTCACGAAATTGGAATCCCGGCGAGCTAAACCGCTTTCGTATTTTCGTCTGACTCAATAAAGCCGTCTATTGTACTTCGGAATTTCCATTCGCCACGTTAATTGGAAAGACGCAACTGATTCTGACCGATCGTTATCGGTTTTCCGTCCGTCCGTCTGTACCGCGCGGCAATTAAATATACCAATCAAAAAGAGAAACAAATTTTACGAAAACGATTGAAAAAAAATATTAAAAAAAAAAAAAAACGTTTCAGAGATAACTCTCACAAACTCTTTTTCTCGGGTAAAAGTGGGTGAATGTGGATTTCCATCCACGTTTCTCTTCCACCTCCTTGCCCCAGGAGAAATTTTAGAGCGCAAGATAGCAGAATAGCAGACAGTTACGTATGTTAGGCCGATATATTTCTTGAACGAAAAATAATGCCGACGTATATTTCAGCCGTGCGTCCCAATTCAATCACGCCTCGCGGTCTGGCGAAACGTTCCCCGATCGACCTCCAAAACTTGGTAATCTATTTCTGGGAACGAGAAACGAGCCCCGAGATCAGCGTAATCGCACGTGATACGGGCCCAGAGGCGCATGCGTTTCGCGTGCTCGGTCTATCCGAAATCCGATCGCAAAGAGGGTAGAGCTGAGCTCTTTATTTGGTGCACTGATATCGATCAGAATGAGGTCGGAGTGAGCTTTTTTCATCAACTTTCGGACAATAAAGAGAACTTCCTTTGCGGGATTTTCCGCCGGCTCGACATCAACAATGTGAAGAAAATGGTATAAGAAACGCGACCACACGAACGTGCCGGAGAGGTTGTTTTTGCGCTTGTGCGTGGTCGAGAGTGCTGTGGCGTTAAGGTAGCTCCAGCGAGTGGTGTTCATTTTGCCTAAATTCGAGAAATTCGGGCAAGAATTGCAAACACTTCCCAATGTTACAAAAATCTGAAAAACAATCATACTTATTATAGGCACTGAAAAGACTAATTTTGCATAATAATAGTTTCAAAATGTTATTAACAAACTGTTGAAAAAAAATGGTTCGTCAAAATATGCGGTAAGTCAACTTTTTTTTAATGAAAATGATTCGTTCACTTTTCGGAGTACGTATGAATTTTTTCAGATTTTTATCTTTATTTTGATTTTTGCACATTTTTCCATGTAAAAAACAAGATAAATCAAAATAAAGATGAAGATTCTTGCCCGAATTTCTCGAATTTAGACAAAATGAACACCACTCGCTGGAGCTACCTTAAGGAGGGAGTCTCGCTGCGCGCTGCCTTCGCATAAGTTCGACAATAATAAGAGACAATTGCAAGTACTTTTTGATGGTGTAACAATCTGAAAAAAAATCATCTATACTAAAGGTACTGAAAAGATTAATTTTGCATAATACTAATTGTAAAATGTTGTTAACAAATTAATCCAAAAATTAATTCTTTAACAACAAAACTTTTTTTGTATGAAAATGATTCGTTTATTTTGATTCGTTTATTTTTCTGAATACGTATGAATTTTTTCAGATTTTTAAGTAATCGTTGATTTTTGTTCTATAAAAGAAAATAAAAAATCAACGATTACTAAACATCTGAAAAAATTCATATGTATTCAGAAAAATAAACGAATCATTTTCATTAAAAAAAAGTTTTATTGCCGAGTAATTTGTTAACCAATTCATTTTTTGATGAATTTGTTAATAACACTTTGTAGTATACATGATTTTTTTCAGATTTTTACACCATCAAGAAGTACTTGCAATTTTCTCTTATTGTTGTCGAACTTATGCGACGTCAGCGCGCAGCGAGACTCCTTCGTTAATTACAGTCAATGGATGAATCCATGCGTTCGGGCAGTTAGCGAGGTAATGAGGTACCGACACCGTTTAAAAATAGTCTCCCAGCCGCAAATCCGCCGACGATGCTATTCGGGTCAAGAGGCTATTTCGATCACACCGGTGGTGTTGGTCGGTGGCGGTGGAAGTTCGACAAATATCATGCCGAACGACAGGTACTTACAATCGATCACGACTCGAGGGAAAAGGGAGTCTTGGCGCCGGCTCGTACACCGCCCGCTCACACAATTCGACACCCGCCCGACGGGCAGAGCCACGACAGCGGACCCTCGACATGCATTTAATGGACCGATCACCGTAGCGTGTCGCCGACTTATTTACTTTGAATATGTTCCCGCGTCGCTACCTCAGCCACAGGGAAAATAAAAATTATCAAGAGTCACTCAAATTCCAATGAGTTATTTGTGAAAATGTTTAATCGAGTAAAAAATTAGTGTCAAAAGAAGTTAGTGGAAAAAGATCAGAGATTTTATACACATCTAATTTATACATAGACAGTAAAAAAAGTTTGTACTTTTTACAACTTATTGTCCACAAACTTCCACAATTTTTTATTTGTTGATTTTCTAGTTTTACAAACAAAAGAACAAACTAAAATTGTCAATGACACGGAAAATAAAAGGACAGGTTCGGAAATTCAAATAAGTGACAAACGAGTTTGTCACTTATGTTTGTAACTTGTAACTTATTTAAAAAAATATTTTTACGAAATTTCGCATTCCGATTTTACGAAATTATTTTTTACTGGGAATTAAAAATAATGTTGAAGTAATGCTCGCCCATTTACACCCAGCAGAGACGCCCGCTGCTTCGATATTGTGTCAAATATAAACATTTCCAGAATACCTAGTATTTTATTTTTATTAGATATTAGATATTGGGAGCAGTGCCATTGATATAACTTAAATAGGGCCGACCTCTATAAGACCCTAAAAAGTTGGAGTCTTGATAAGTGAGGGAAAAATGCAAAAAAATAAAATAAAAATAATTTAAATAGGAATCCTTCGTGCCAGACGATGTCAAAGCCGAAATCCAAGAAAAGTGTCGCTGTTTTTTTATGAATCAACTAAGATTCGGGCAGGGACGTTCAAATAAATATTTAGTTGGTCCAACAAAATATTTGAATGACCCAAAAATATTTTGGTGAAATCACCCGATACAAATTGTCGAACTAACTAATTTTTTAGCTGTATCAACAAAATCTTTAGTTGAAGGTCCCAGCCCGAATCTCAGTTGATTCAACCGTATTTTTTTATCAGTGTACATTGGAGATTAGCACAGTGAGCGCATTCGACGTCGATTTTCCAGTCCCAAATCCGACCAGCCATTCGGGAAAGCTCCTAGAGCTTGTTCAATCCCGGCCCTAACGATTCTTCCGAATACTTTTCCGATGGTCGCTAGCAGTGTTATCGGTCGGTGGTTGCTAATTTCGCATTGGTCCTCGTTGGCCAGAATTACCATTAACCTTTTTTCCCCTTTAAGCTTTTATTTCTCCACCAATTTGCATCCGATATTTATCTTCCTGATTTTTAATTAAAGCGCCCGATTCGTTGTTGATAAAGTTTCCCCATCTCGTCCCGTCGCATCGGGAGCAATTTTTCCGAATCCTCGTTGGCCATCGAGCTTCAACGGTAGAGTGGCTCAGGTTTCCGCAATAAAATGTAATGCATACAAAACCGCGGAGCGAAACGACTCTCGTTTATCCTCTCGGACTAATCGCACCCTTCGCAATCGCGTTTGTATCGCGACATTTTTCCGAGGAGTTCCGGTCGTTGTGCCGAGTGCGCCGGAGTTACGTCCGGTCGTGTTCCAATTCGCCGAGTCGGCACGATCCGAAGCAGCCCTCTTTGTCGCCGAACGAAGCTCCGCCGGGGCGCTCACGTTCCGCCAATTTCTCCAGCCGACAATTAATTGCAGCCCGCACCTCGGACCGGTCGAAGAAACAAATCGTTCGATTATTTGAAACTGTGTAGCTTGGTAATCACCGTGGGACGCTGTCGCGGTGCACCGCGGCGACCCCCGCCCGTCAGCTAATAACGGCAACCGCACGGAAGTGGAAAGAGAACCGGAACGGGGTACCAAATGGACGCTGGAATCGCGGATAATGGAAAGCCCAGTTTTACCTCCGTCACGATAGATTTTTCTTTTCGTAAGGTAAATGTCCCTATTCCCGACCCCTATAAGGCCGACCGGGGAAAAGAAGGGCGTTGTCAAAATTAACAAAAGTTAATTCGACGATGATTTTCACATCAATCGATAGCTTTAACCATACACTTTCCAAAAATCGTAGACTTCCAAAAATCGTAGACTCAATCCATTTCGTCAAGTATTTTCCTAGATAAAGCGTAATAAAGCCGCACTAGTGCATGCGCCATCTACCGACCAGCTGTGGCCAATTCCGACCGAGCATGGCCCCATTACCGACCACCTTTTTGACAGAGGTTGCAAAGAAAAAATAATTTTTAATCCAGACTTCGGACATGAAATCTACAGCATTGTGTACACAACGTTTTAGCAAAAGAAAATTTATTAAATTTTTATTGGTTATGTGGAAATGAACTGACGTTTACATGTACGGTAATGGGGACAGGCAAGAATTTTTCTCGGCCCAATACCGACCGGCAAATTGAAAAAAAAAAGTTTATCCGACTGTTTTTTTTCGGAATATGTAAACCGACCTACAAAGAACCATTTAACGCGCGAATTATTCGTTAACAACGGATTTTTACCGATATATTTACTATTTACGCGATTGACAATCCTTAACCTTACTTCTAAGAAACCGCTCGAGTCGTGACGTGCGGTAGGAAAAGCGATAATATTATGCACTAATTAGTACACTTACTCTGCAATTTACAATCCTTTCACACTGCACAAATTCCTGAATATTTCTAGACCATTAATAAACGTTTTTATGCATTGGCTGCCTCGTAAATGACGTTATACGCCGAAATGGTCGGTAAAGGGAGCATGGTCGGGAATAGGGACAATTACCTTAAACCTCATTTTTCATACCGAAAAAAAGAAACAGTAAAGCTTCGATCAACCTCGTATGCCGGGTTTTAGGTCCAGACTCACAAGAGGAGAGTAAAGCTCGTAAAAAAAATGTCCAACGGACGCCGTAATATCTGGCTTAAAGTAGTCCGTGCGAGTAGCGTTCACTTTGCATAAGTTTCGGAGAAATGAAAAGGAATTGCAAACGCTTCTGAATGGAGTAAAAATCTGAAAAAACTCGAGTATGCTGAAAATATTCATTTTTGCATAATAATAATTCCAAAATGTTGTCAACAAATTGATGAAAAATAAAATTGTCCAACAAATTTCCCGGAAATCGAACTTTTTTTGAATGAAAATTATTTGTTCATTTTTCTGAATACGTATACATTTTTTCAGATTTTTGAATTCACTTTGAATTATTTTTTATATGGGAGAAACGTGTAGAGTCACAGAATTCAAAGTGAATTATGTGAAATATGAATAAATAATTTTCATTTAAAAAAAGTTGTGTTTCCGGGAGATGTTATTGAACAATTTTATTTTTCATCAATTTATTAACAACATTTTGGAATTAATTATTATGCAAAATGATTCGTTTCAGCATCTTTAATGCGCTTGATTTTTTCAGATTTTTATATAATACAGAAGAGTTTACAATTCCCTCTCATTTTTCTGAAACGTATGCGAAGTGCACACTATTCGCAAGAACAACCTTAATAGAGAGAGGTAGGAAACGAATGAGCGAGCGAGGTTAAAATTACGATAGAATAATCGTGCCCAGTGGGCATTTTTCGAAATGTTTAGCCCTCTCAACGAGGGCTTTTATAGAGTAGTTTGCGTTTCATCGTCCAAAAACGTTTCACCGCTTTTGGAGCGCGGGCTGATAAATAAAGAGCGCAGTTTGGCGATTGCGTCTGCCTCTGCACTCTGTTTACTTCCCAAACGATTCGCGAGAGAAACATCTGCTCAACGTCTCATCGTTCTTGTCGACGTTAAAAAACTAATTAGTCATAATTTTTTTATGTAAATGTAAACTCATGGAAGCGGAAAATTCGTAAAACGCTAAATTGGAATTAAGTTTTAAATGAAAAAGAAAAACCGGTAAGATAAAAAGGGCGCATTTTCCAAAATGATGAGCCCTCTCAACGAGGGTTTGTAGAGGAGTTTACGTTTCCTCGCCACCGACCCGATCCACTTTTGGAGCGCCGGCTGCTAAATAAAGAGCGTAGTTTGGCCATTGCGTCTGCACTCTGTTTACTTCCCAACCGATTCGCGAGAGAAACATCTGCTTAAACGCCTCATCGTTTTTATCAGAGTTAAAAAACTAATTTATCATAGTTTTTTAATATAAATGTAAATTCATGAAAGCGAAACATTCGTAGAGCGGTAAATTAATTAAGTTAAAAAAAAAGACCAAGAGAAAAAGTTCGTGGCACGCGAACTATGTCAATGTATTAAAAACCTTTTTTAATTCGTTAATGCGCTTTTCGGATTCCCAGCGCAATATTTTGATCAAACAAGTTCTTCCTTTTTTTCTTCTCTTTTTTTACATTTTCGTACCTTCCTCTTGCACAAATTGGATTAAGTTTAAAATATAAAAACCGTTATAATAAATTGTAAACTATGGTCATTTATTAAAAAGCTTAAATTTTTAACTTTGTTTGTGCCGTAACTGTGCATTATATGCATATTCTGTATGCATACGCTATAAATTGGCACGACCGCTTTCCCTTAGTCCTAAAGAAATTACGTTTGAAATATAAAAACCATTATGATAAAATGCAAACATTGGTAATTTATTTAAAAAACTTCAATTTTTAATAGTGTTAGTGCCGTAACTGCACATTATATGCATATACTGTATGCATACGCTACAAATTGGCACGAGCGCTTTCCCTTAGTCCTAAAGAAATTAAGATTGAAATATAAAAAACGTTATGATAAAATGCAAACTGTGGTAATTTATTAAAAAGCTTGAATTTTTAATTTGGTTAGTGTCGTAACTGTGCATTATATGCATATACAGTATGCATACGCAATCAATTGTCACGAGAGCTTTCCCTTAGTCCTAACGAAATTAAGTTTGAAATATAAAACCCGTTATGATAAAATGAAAACTGTGGTAATTTATTTAAAAGATTGAATTTTTAATTTTATTAGTGCCGTAACTGTGCATTATATGCATATACTGTATGCATACGCTATAAATTGGCACGAGCGCTTTCCCTCAGTCCTAAAGAAATTAAGATTGAAATATAAAAAAACGTTATGATAAAATGCAAACTGTGGTAATTTATTAAAAAGCTTGAATTTTTAATTTTGTTAGTGTCGTAACTGTGCATTATATGCATATACTGTATAGTTACGCTATAAATTGGCACGGCCGCTTTCCCTTAGTCCTAAAGGGTTGCGGCGTGTTCCAAGAGAGATGTTGCGGTAGCCGTGGTTTGTTTCAACACGCCCTTTTAAAGCTCTCGTGCACGCTCGCCGTCCGACACCCCGGCTGCCAGGGGGTGTTTTCAGACCACTGTACCACCGCGAAGCTTCCCTGACTGTAACCCGTTTTCTTTGACCGAAACCGTAGCGAGAATCCCCGCAGCCCAACACTTATCTCGGCTCAAAAAAGACAACGGGCAGGAACTCTGCCCGTCGGTTGATTAAATTTATTAATGCTTCGGAATAATGTAAGGGTAGGATGATAATTATAAAGAAGAAGGCACGGAGCTCAGGCGAGGGTCGTCGTTTTCGGGTGCTCCCCGAGGAACAATTTCTGAAAGGGCAAATACGAAGAACCGAGAGAACTTGGTCTCGCGCTCGTTACTCAGTTCCGCGATAAAGCCGTACATACACACGACTTTTTTTAGGGTAATGTCAAGATTGGTCGTGCAGTTTCGAAAGTAAGATTTAACTCTTTTAACTGTAAGGCTGTATTGAAAATTACCATACTTTTTCGGTGTTGATCATGATATAGTCACGATCACATCCCAGTAGTCGGACACCCCTGTACAGATTTGGTCGATTCCGAATTTAAGGAGGGAGTCTCGTTGCGCGCTGACTTCGCATAAGTTCGACAACAATAAGAGAAAATTGCAAGTACTCCTTGATGGTGTAAAAATCCGAAAAAATTACGTATACTAAAGGTACTGAGAAGATTAATTTTGCATAATAATAATTGCAAAATGTTATTAACAAATTCATCAAAAAATTAATTGGCTAACTAATTACCCGGGAACAAAACTTTTTTTTTATAAAAATGATTCGTTTATTTTTCTGAATACGTATGAATTTTTTCAGATTTTTAAGTAATTGTTGATTTTTTTTTATAGAACAAAAATCGACGATTACTTAAAAATCTTACTCTACCACTCATAACTTTACCAGAAAGCATCTCTACCATATTACAAATCTACAGTATTAGAACTCTACCAAGATCTCTACCAGAAAGTAAAAAAACACTCTACCGGACTTGAAATAAAACTCTACCAGAATTACAATGAAACTCTACCGGAATACAAGACTAGGCAGTATTGTATACCGGTAAAGTTTTATTTAAATTCCAGTAGAGTTTCATTTAAATTCCGGTAGGGTTTTATGTAAATTCCGGCAGAGTTGTTTTACTTTCTCGTAACGACTTTAATAGAGCTTTAATATGGTAGAGTTGTGAGCGGTTGATTAAAATAAATATTTATTTTTATCAAATAAAGATTTTCCTTAAACCAAATAAAAAGTGGCCGTCAAATAATTTTTTTTTCTGGATGTTCTTATTTTCCTCCGAAATTAAAAAAAAAAAATATGTACCTTGTTGAAATTAATCGACGAGTTTTGGAAACTAGAAACTATAAGCTTGACATTAGTTCTAGTTATATCCACAAAAAGTTTGTTCTTGACCAATTAATAACTGCTGGAAGTTATATATGCTCTTAAGGTTTTAACGTCTCAACGACCTTTTGAGACGGATGACCGTGCAATTTCGAAATTTTCAAGAGGCATTCGTGAAAGTGAATGTATAGTAATGTGCAGTGGCACCGATAAGACCGCCTTATCGCGGGAGTTGTCTGCCGACAGAAACTCCCCCTTACCTCGAACGCTCGTGGAAGTTTCTCGCGCTGGATGAAATTTCCTCGCGCCCCACTGATTTACCCGCTCGTGAAAACGCTCAGTTACGAACGGGATTTGCCTCTCTATCGTTGTCGAAACGACTGGACTCGTGGAATTTAAATTCCGGGAAAATGGCTTCTCGAATGCCAGGGAATAAGGCAGGAAGCGCGGAGCCGCTGGCTGCAGCAGATGAATTCTCACCCGTGACAATATATCACTCAATAAAAGGGTACTCTCGTCTCGACCACCCTCCCGCGTTCGCCACTCCGCCGTCGCTCACTTTACGAGCCCCCGTACAACCCGAGCGACCGAACGGTCGACCACACTTCCATATCCGGTCGGATAGTGCGCGCAGCGAAATTTTTCGCGTCTCCAATAGTCTTCGGGCAGCGATGACCAGTGACGCGTCAACGTGTAATCCGATCACGCGCTCGATGACGACTTTTCATTTTGATTGAAATTTTGCCGATGTTCAATTTTATACATCGATATTTAATTCTATAAATCGATATTTAATTCTATAAACCGATATTTAATTTTATAAATCGATATTTAATTTTATAAAACGATATTTAATTCTATAAACCAATATTTAATTTTGTAAATCGATATTTAATTCTATAAACCGATATTGAATTTTATAAATCGATATTTAATTCTATAAATCGATATTTGATTCTATAAATCGACTATTCAATTTCATAAATCGGGCATTTTCAAACATATCTGTACATGTTCTTTAATCTATTCCCAGAACAAGAGTAACGTTTGCGTATTGTATATCGTTTAAAAAACACCATCAAATTTGATGTCGTTTGAAGCGCTTGAGGGTGGCAAGCGACGGGGCAGCAATATATCAAGTCTTATCGTGTACGCCGTACCATCGCACTATCATCAAGGTTCATGGGAAAGGGGAAAGGCCGATATAGCGGGGAACAGGATGCTAGGCGGGAAAACAATTTGTTCCATTGTCCGGCCGGTCGTAAAAGCTGGCAACCGAGTTCGAGCGACAAAAAAGAAAGCGAGAAAAAAAAACCCCGATCAAAGCGAAAGGGGTTGGAATTGGAGTTTCGAACGACGAAGTACCCACATAGAGGAAATATTTGACGCGGCGCGAAGTCGCAAGCGTGAAAGTCGCGGGGGGTGAACGCTCACCTGCGTCGGAAGACCGGAAAAGTTTTCGGTCTGCGCATGCGCACTGGCACGGTTCTGCACGAGCGAAATACGGCGGTGGCGAGAGAATGGCCGTTAAAGAGAATTGATAGAGGAACGATGATTGCATCGACGTAGAACGCGAACAGTCTCTATCTGTCACCCCCCCCCCCCCACCCCCTCCCCCTTCCCCACCCCACCGACCGAGGACTACTCTCATCTGTGATTTATTGAGCACGCAGCTGTCCCAGGTGTTGCTGCAACGCGGAACGATACCGCACGTGAGATTGTTCAGCGAGTTCGTTGTTTCCGTTTCCCTCGCTCTTTCAATCCCGTCTCGCTAGCCTCGCTGACGAAACAGTCGGACAACAGTTCGCGAGAGTGGAACCCGGGCGGAGGCTGCAAGCGCCGTTGAATAATTCGAGTCGAATCTCAAGAAGCCTCCGACGTCGGTTGATCGACCGCAGCCGGCAATCGATTAACGGTAATTGGAATCGCATCGAATTCACTCGCGGTCCATTGTCCAACCGGACTGTCGCCGGTTTATTAGCTCGTCGAGTCTCGATTATTCGGATTTCGAGCTTTGCGGAGATTGCGCCTGAGTGGGAGTGGTTTTATAAGGGTTTCGACAAATTGCGAAATAAATAATATAACGAATATCGTAGACGGTAGAACCAGAAAAAAATCATTTATTTTACGGTGACCGTTTATTTGGTTTGAGTAAAATACTTTTTTGATTTAAATAAATATTCATTTCGTTTAAGTAAAATACTTGTTTGATTCAAATAAATACTTATTTCGCTTAAGTAACTATTAATTAATTTAAATATCTATTTATTTAGATCAAAGTGGGCGACTTCGATTTTTTGGTTGCCCACCAATTCCTGATTGATTTGCGAGTCAGCAGTACTTTACATTTTTTCTCTATCGTTGATCTAAGTGCGTTAATTCTCGACATCCACGAAACTACACAGTAAACAAAATTTTGTACTTTTTACAACTTATTGTCCACGAACGTCCCCTATTTTTAATTTGTTAATTTTCTAGATTTATAAATAAAAGTACAAACTAAAATTATCAATGACACGCACCCAGAAAAAAATTTATTTGACGGCCACTGGTTATTTAATTTAAGTAAAATATTTATTTGATTTAAATAAATATTTATTTTTATTAAGTAAACAGTTACTCAAATGAAATAAATATTTATTTAAATCAAATAAATATTTTACTTAAACCAAATAAACAGTGGCCGCCAAATACATTTTTTTTTTTGTGCGGCAAACAAAAGGAAATCTCGCATACCGATTTTACGAAATTTTTTTTCACTGTGCAATGCGCTAAATTCTATCGCGAGATATTGAGCCGATGCGACAAACACTGGAGACAACGAAAACAGCAAAATCGAGGGGCCTCAGTGAAACGCATGACTTCCGCTTCTTCGCTCTAGCGGGCAATCAGGAGTTAAAAAAGTAGGAGCGAGCGAAGTAGTCGCAGGGTATTAAGAATTGAGGAGCAAGACCGTAAAGATTTTCGGGTCCGAACTGTGCGACAAACGATTGTCAACATGAGAAACGAAAAAAAAGTTGTTCGCGTTTCTGCGGCGAAAATGAGAAGTTGGTTAGCGAAAACTTAACTTTGCGAGTTTGCTTCGAAAATTGTCCGGCTCGAGTCTACTGAGCGCACTGAGTAGACACGCCGCGCCGGAGTCGAGACGGGAAGGGTGAGCGGAACGAGGGTATAAACTTCCCGCCTTATTTTACGACTTCGCGGTCTCGAAGACCATCGAGAACTTCCAGGACATAAAAAAGCGGAGATTCTTACAGCATTTCGGTTTCGTCGAAAAACGAGCGATACACCATCGGAGTAAATCAAACGTTAAAATTTCTACCTTATTACACAAAGAACGCAGAGAGCATCGCAAACGGGAAGTACGAAAACGTAAAAAAAAGAAGAAAAAATAAATACTCGTTCGAGAAAAATATTGCGGTAGGGATCGGAAGAGGGTATTTTCTTTCTTATCCTTTGCTCGTGGTGAAAAAATTATTCGGCCAATTTCTGCAATGGATGTTCGGTGCTGGACTCTGTTTTTGTTTTCCGTCAGCGAAACAACATCAGAAACCGGAAGTCGGGACCTAAGGTAAAGGTACCAATGATCGGACGGTTAAGAGCAGCCTAAGATTCCAGCAGTTATTAATTTATCAAGTACATTTTTTTCCTTGAAATAACCGAAACCAATATCAAGTTCATAGTTTCTAGTTTCCAAAAGTCACCAGTTAATTATAAAAGGATAAATGTTTTTTAATTACGGAAGAAAATATCAAGAGAGCCCAAATGTACCGATCTTCGGACGCGGTTTTTCGGCACGTCCCTATATTCGGACACTGCGTGTCCCA
>JAPYZC010003465.1:0-16115 GCA_030522665.1 Ichneumoninae sp. A BG-2022a | reverse complement strand
AAAAAAAAAACAATGGCGGGTGTGCTGGAGCCAGAGGCGACTGGTGGGAATGCCCGAGTGTGCGCGCGTGTATTACGAGCAGAGAAACAGAAAGGAGAGACCGAACGCTACACCGAAATGCCGGAGGGAAAACGATAATGCGTCGATGAGGCAATATTTTTTATTCCGTTTCGACTCCGCCCTCCAGTTCGACGATAATTTACGATACTCATTTATTTAAATTCCGCGGTAAATTGGCGGACAATAATACGGTTCGTGCAAAATGCTCTACGGTAGACACGGCGCACTGAAATTGGAAATTCGATTATCTAAATACGAGAAAATCCTGGGTGAGTACTCCGGTATTCCGCTCGGAGTGCGGAATATCTGCTGCAGGTATTCCGGATTTTGCTGCACCAATGCTCACTAAAGGGCGATATTGTAGTATAGACAATGACTTTCAAAATATTTGCATCGAAGCCCATTCGAAGCATATCGTTATTTTTTCATTAAAAATAACTTAACATAAACACAACAAAAAATCAATCAAACACTGCCAAATATCCGTGGAAACCGTGGATCCTTTCAATACGAAGCGTCGCTCCCAAAAAATAATTTTCATTTGGAGTGCAAATGCATTTGGAGTGCGAAATATCTGCTGCAGACATTCCGGATTCAGCTGCACCAATTCTAAAGCGCGATATTGTAGACGATAACTTACAAACCATTTGCATTAAAACCCATTCAAACCATACCGTTACTTTTTCATTAAAAACAATTGAACTGTGTAAAAAAATCAACCAAACACTACCAAGCTATATCCGAGCAATCCTCGGACGTTCGATGGTTCCAACGTGAAGCATTGCTCACCCTCCAAGAAACAATCTGCAATCAGCAATTCTCCGATCCGTCCCAATTTCCTCAAAACTGTCGTCGACTCCAGCCGAATAATGCGAATGAAACTTTAATGCAGACTTCTCTCGTTTCATTGTAAACAAATTTTCCTCGCCCTTCCCAAATTGACCCTGCGCTTCGTAGGTCCTCTGCTCGCCCGTTCCTGCCTCCCTACCTACAGCCTGAATAAGAAACCCTGTAATATTACCATAGGTCCGTCCCAGGGCGTACAAGGGTATTATGGTACTTCGACGGCACGGCAGGTCTGTCTCCGGTTCTATATATATATATATACATACCTATATATATGAAACTATGGTCAATGGTGGGAACTACGTGGCTCCCGGTACACAGGTGCCTTCCAGGGGGGTGGGGGAGGGCTGGAGTGGGGGGAGGGGGAGGCAGCGGCATCGACGGTCTCCACGGGTCTGCAAAGGTTTCGAGGCATACACGCAGCGAGGACTAGGAGGGCCTGGGAGACTGGGGGGATGAGAGTTATAGCGCGGCGGGGTTGGCGGCGCGTCGCACGTACCGGAGGGTTGTGCGCGCGGGGGTGAGAGAGAGAGAGGGAAGAGAGGGAGCGAGAGAGGGATACACCATTGGAGCTCCGACGGTCGGGGAACGGGAAGGGATGGAACCTGGTCGACGGTGGAAAGGGGCGACAGCACGAAACCGACGAGTCTCCGTAACCGCGCGGGCCTTCAGTTCCTCGCGGGCCGCGAGTTGTGACGCGCGAGCGCGTTCAGACTATAGAAGGAACGATATCGCAAACACACGAGTGCTTGCGTCACAGCGCGCTGAGATATGAACGAGTAATAACTGTGTCACTCGTGTTTCCGTAACGAACTTAAAAAAAAAAAAAAAATAACAGGAATAACGAACGCTATAGATCGAGCGAAAAATTTATTTTTGCCGACCGTCTGTCTCGGGCATAATGGGACTCTGAGCGGGAGTGGGGGTTGGTGGGAGCGGAGGAAGACCCACAGAACACATTGTGACAGCGTACCGGCCGGATGTCGCGTTCACCGACTCGTCGCTCGCTCATCCTCACGTGACCGAGACGCACCTGCGTCGCACTTCCGGAGCTAGAAAATACCCCGCCGCATATCCGTCGCCGTAGACTCGCTCGTTTACTTAACAAAGTGCTCTATTATAAATTCTCGTCGTTCGATACTGTTCGGGAAAAAAAAACACACGCACACCGACGCGCGGCGCGCCGGTAACTCCGCACTTACGGTTTCGCGATAAGACATATATTAAAAAGATTTACTGTTTATGTATACACAGTGCGAGGTTTAAGAAATAAAAAATTCGGCTCGATACACTTATTTTTTTTCTGTTCGGCATTCTTTCGTTACATTTCGGTGGACTTGTGGAAAAAAAAACGTGATAATAATAGAAAATGAAAGGATAATTGGTACTCGTCGAACGACGTCCACGTGCACGAGACTCTCCGTCAAGGTCGGCAATCACCACCCGATAACTCATCCACTTCGCGCCTCCTTGCCCCCCACCGCCCGACCCACCGTCGTTCCCGCTCCGTTCCGTATTTGATTTAACACACGAGCTCTCTCGATGTCCGTGTTAACTTCCGCCTCAATTTCCGTCTGACGAGACGGCGTTCTTCCGGTTCCCCGGAGACTCGGCCTTGAGGCCCGGCGCGGTTAACTTTCCTTGGAAATCCCGTTCGGTTTCCCCGGAAATCGCCGTCTCGACGGGCCCCTCCCGGTGCTCGGCGCAGCCGATTCTCCTTCGGGCATTGTTATCCTCCCCCTCGCCGGAGGGAAAAACCGGGAATTCAGCCCAGGCGGCCCGCGTTAATTGCCACCGAAGAACTCACTGTGCGATCGGCAAACCACGTGCGCGAATACCGATCGTCGTACGGATCATTTTTTCCGATCGCAAAGAAGCTATAAAATAAAATCAGAAAAGAAATAACAAACAAAAATGTGTGAAAGTTTCCTTCAATCCTCGCAACAGCGAAAGATCGAGTGAATCGTAATTTTTTTTTTTTGTTTTTTCATCGAGGGATGAAACCGGTATAGCGGCAGGTGTAAATGGTGGCGAGAGTTCTCGCGTCGAAGCTCGACTTTCGCGCAGCGATGAACGAGGAGGAATCGACGAGGAGGTGAGAGGAGAGCGGGAGAGCTTGTTACAGTAGAGTGGCCGGAACCCAGCAGCCAGCCTCAGTCAGTGGGTCAGGAAGTCTACCGTAAGTATACCGCATTACCGTGGATTACCTCGCATTACCGAGAGCCGAGGAAGGCGCACCGAGGCAACGTCCTCCTCATACCGCCCTCCTTTCCTCGCGCACTTTGTTATACCGGTTAAAAGAAAAAATCCCCCTCGCGTACACGCGCACGAACGATTCACTCCGCGTGCACGTACGAGGGAGTATGTCATTTGTTCCGTGTACACGCGTATACCGTCTTCCATTCTTTTTCCCCTTAGAAAAGGCACCGGCGACGCTTGCGAGAACGTGCGCGCATCGGCGCCGCACGATAACGGAACGACACACGCTACTGTGCTCCGACTCCCTGAGCGGACGAATTTCATCTCCGCCCGATGCGGAGGAATTCGACATTTCGTTCGGTAGAACCAAAACAATTTTTTTTTATTTTTTTTTTTATCGCTGCATCCGAAGATTTCACGGTACTGTGTTGTTCTCGGCATTCCGCGTTCCGATGCGAGAACGTGGGAAACGGCGAAACAAAAAACAATCCCGTCGGCAAATTTTTTATTTCCACTAGATTTAGGTAAATATTTATTTCATATAAGTAACTATTTACTTAATTTATATAAATAGCCGTCAGATAATTTTTCTTTCTGTGTGTGCGTCTCTCGACCGAATCGATTTCATTCTTGTGATTACAATTTCCCGAGGGAAGAAACGGAAGAAGAGCCCGAGCGTATCTGTTCCGGCAGTTCGTTCGACAGACCTGTTCGGTGCATAGATCGATCTCTTTTTATTCTTAGATCACAGATTTTTTTTACGAGACCGGGACACGTGCGATTCGTCCGGAGCTCGGGGTCTCCGCTTTACCGTGACGGAACGGTCGAAAAATGCGCGGTACGAATTTGGCAAATGCTTCGGATACCCGAAACGCTAGATCGTTTTAATTTAAGCTCGCGGAGCCTTCACTTAGCCCCTCGAACCGGTTCACCCTCTTTTGTTCCCGTGTTTCACTTGTCTCTTTTTTTTAATCTTACTCCTTCTTTTCATCTCTTTGCTCGTTCGCTCTCGTACACGTCCGTCGGAAAAACGTTTTGCTACCCGGATGAAACGAACGTGCTTTGCGAGCGGCGCAACGCCGGACGTCGTGGACCGATTCCAAAGGAGCATCTACCCCGTTTACAAAACGAAGCTGTTCCATGGCTGCAGCCCGCTTCTGCAACGGCAAAGCCGATCGCCACAGTCTTGGCCGGGGAATTCCTGGCGGAAATTGTAGCGGTCAGTCTCGCTATCGCGAACGGCGCGCGCTCACACACCCTCGGTTTTCGCGCACATGCTTGCAGACAGCGTCCTTCCGCGACGTCGTAACCCGTTCGACGCGCCATCGGGCGCCTCGTTCTTCGGATTAGGTCCAGGGTTCAGCACCGACGATTCGGTGAAAAGCAAATCCGCTCGAGCAGTCGAGAACACATTCGAGGGACCTTTCTTCCTTACCTTACCATACTGCATGCAATGCACTTCGTAAAGTAGTTCTCGGGGGAGAAGAAAAAAACAAAGCGCAGCCATCGGTGTATTTTTCGTGCTGAACCTGAATCGGCCAGTTCGTTTGCATAAAAGGCAAACACGACGTCGACGTTAAGACAAGTTGAAAATTAAATTTTTCATATCACTTCCTCAGAAAAGTTGATAATTGAAATTTCCATATGGCTTCCTCATATAAGTTGCAAATTGAAATGTTCATGTGGCCTTCTAATAATGTTCCTTTATTTGCGAAGCTTATTATATGAGGAAGCATTGTCTGTATTGTTGGCTTCCATTGCATGCAACATTATGAGAAGGCCATATGAAAATTTCAATTTGCAGCTTTTCCGGACGTCACTTTTCCGAATAGTAATTTCGCCGAATTTCATTTTTCAGAATCGTTAAATTTCGAAACGTTAAGTCGACGAATCATCATTCTTGCTAATAGTATTTATCCGAAAAGTCATTCTTTCGAATAGTATTTATCCGAAAAGTCATTCTTCCAAATAGTATTTATCCGAAAAGTCATTTTTCCGAATAGTATTTATCCGAAAAGTCATTTTTCCGAATAGTATTTATCCGAAAAGTCATTCTTCCGAATAGTATTTATCCGAAGTCATTTGTCCGAAAATGAATTTATCCGAAAGTCATTTATCATTTATTTATCCGAATCAACTCGTACTGAATTGCTGCAATAGTTCTCTACTCATCTGTACAATTTTATCCCCTGCGGTGAATAGATATAACAGCAGATGATCAGAATATTCACTCATACTATTTAATTTCCGTGATTCGGTGGATTGGCGATTCAGACGAATGACGATTCGGATGGACGAATGATGATTCGGCGACTTGACATTGCAAACTTCCAAAAGTTTAACGATTCGAGAAAATGGCGTTCAGGGAAATTATTATTCGAAAAAATGACATTCGCTTAAATGACGATTCGAAGAAATGACGTTCGGCCAATGACTATTTCTTAATATTAACGTTCGCTGAAATTATGATTCGGAATAATAAAGTTTCGGAAATTGCACAATTCGAAAAAACAAAGATTCGGAAAAATAAAGTTTCGGAAATTTGGCTATTCGGATGAAGCGCGTTCGGACCCATGACTTTCCACCATACGACGATTCAGCCGATTGTAGTTTCTGTGAATTTATGTGGCTCCGACACTGATTTGGCCTTTTAAATTGTAACTGTCGATAAATAACTACTGTAAAGTTGAATTAATGTTAATTTCCGTGTGACATTTCCGTGTTACACATCGTCGGTCTCCGCGCCCATGCTTGCAGACAGTGTCCATCCGCGACGTCGTAACCCGTTCGGCCCGCCATCGGGCTCCTCGTTCTTTGGATTCGGTCTCGGTTTCAGCACCGACGATTCGGTGAAAAGCAAATCCGTTCGAGCGGTCGAGCACACATTCGACGGAGCTTTCTTCCTTACCGATACGGCGGATGCACCGAAAGGGTATAAAGGCACTTCGCGCGCCGCATCGAATTGGGTCAGAGTTGCTATTCGGTCGGTGCCGAGAACTCTGTAGAGAAAAATCTCTCGGGGGACGAAAGCGATTCTTCTTCGCCGTACTGCATGCAATGCACTTCGTAAACTAGCTTTCGGGGGAGAAGGAAAAAAATGAGTGTTTTTTGGTTACACCGGTGGATATTTTTTCGAAAGCAAATAAAAAAGACACACATTTGGCCTTGTAAATTGCAACTGTCAGGTTCGGCAACGCAGGACGATAAATGACTACAGTGAAGTTGAATTAACGTTAATTTCTGTGTGACGGTGGAAAAATCTCCGTGACAGATTTCTGCGTGCGCATTTTAACGCTAAAAACTATTTCTCCGCGTCGTTTGTTCCCGTAGGTCGCGTTTGTCACGTGAATAATCTGGAACAATGCGGCGAGAGAGATAGTGAGGAGAAGGGGACGAGAGAGGGGGAGAGATTTCATCGCTCCTCACGGTAGAGATACGAGAATAATGGTACCAGCGCACTTCGCGACGATAGCTTTCTTTCTCTATTGCTGCGATTCAACGTTCCATATAAACCTGGAAAGGAAAACACAGTAAGAGTGGAAGAAGAAGCAAACGAAGAATTTTTCCCAAAGCTCGCTCTCTTATGTGTGTATATGTATATACGCGGGTGTACGTTATATACTGATGGGATAGAGCTCTTTGAATATTTCAGTGAAACGTTCATCCATTCATCGTCTCGAAGCTATTCGTCGGGTATATGCATTGTGTTGTCGCATTGAATCGTTGAATTTCGAGAAGTTGCCTAGTACATACTACGCTTATCTTTATGTATCACGGCGCGGTGGAAACATTTTTTACTCCGTTGAGGATTCCAGGAAAATGTCAATACACCCTGAATACATACCGTAGCGTTTGCAGTCGCTCTTGGCACAGAGGTCTATTGTTATTTTCTTAATTCCGTCTTTTCGCGATCTGTTTTCATTTCATATTTTTTTGCCCCCCTCACGGAAAAAGCTATTTTTTCGTGATTTTTTTTCTCGAGATTTTAGTGTCAATAATTAAAATCGTCTAAATCGTCGAGAAATCGATAAATGTGAATAGTCAAAATTTAATGTCTACAGTGACGGTCAAATTTTGTAACGTTTGAATTTAATCGTTGAGTTTCGAGAAGTTGCCCATGCAACTTTGCGATCCATTTTCATTTTATATTTTTTGCCTCCTCACGGAAATAGTTATTTGTACGGCAAAGGCGTAGAAAGGGAGTTCTTGACGAGGATCAAAATGCCGCACGAGTCGAGGCCGAGTGCGGCATTGACATGCATCAGAACTCCCTTTTCTATGCCCATGCTATTCGCATAATTTTTCTTAACAAATTCACGAAAATCACGCTTTCCGTTCCCGTCAAGTGTGCGTAGAAAGGCACTTTTCCGCTCTAGTGCGGGAACAAAGACCATATTGCGTTTGTACGCATGCCCAGTATTTCTCCCGCACGCGATGCTAAAAAGTTTCTACGTACACTTCACAGAAACGGAAAGCGGGATTTTACGTACATGTGTTAGGAAAAAGCTATTTTTTCATGATTTTTTTTCTCGATATTTTAGTGTCAAGAATTAAAATATTCTAAATCGTTGAGAAATCGATTAATTTTGAAAATTCAACATTTATTTCTGTTTTCTTGACGTCCAGATTTTGTAACGTTTGTTTTCAATGTTATGAGCATAGCTTTCTCTGGAAGAAAGCCAAAATCGATAAACGAACTTTCTCACAGACGAAGCTACACAGTAAAAACAGTTTGTACTTTGTAAAACAACTTATTTTCCACAAACGTGCACCACTGGCGCTAGTTTTGCAAACAAAAGTACAAAGTGAAATTGGTAATAATACGGAAAATAAAAGGACAGCTTCGTATATTGAAACTTGAACATACGAGTGTGTCACTTATTTAACAAAATTATTTTTACAAAAACTCGTATCCCGATTTTGCGAACGTATTTTTTACTATGTACGCGCAACACGGCAAAAAAACATGAGGAAGCAATTTGCAAATTGATTCACAACTTCCTTTCCTTAGCATTTCAATAGTTCCGGCGTGAAGCGCTATTAAAAACACGCCATGCTCACATCCAAGAAGCGATAGCCCGTTAAACGTACTTTCGAAATTCGAAGATTCCGGACGAAATAAACGGGGCGAAATTGTCGGCGAAACTTGAACGACCGATTAAATTTAATCGCGGTTTCCTGTAATCGTTTCAGTGTCCCTGGCGTCGAACGTGCAACGGAAAATGTTCATCCAAATTTCTGAGCACGTGTAATATTCGGTTACGATGTACACTTCGACGACGTTGATATGTATCTTTCGCGATGCAAAAGAGCTCTGTCCATACCGTGTACAACCTTCGCGAGTGGTTGTCTACTTCTATGGATCCGTTATCTCGGTGATATTATCCACGAACAATTCGCTAAAGCTTCCGTCGACGTGCCCCACGTCTCGACGTCGAGTCTTTGCTCGAATATCGTCGCTTCAACCCTTTCACGTTCAGCGCTCCCATTCGGCCTTTATACCTCCCAGGGTGGTCCTTAAATTGAAAAATTTTGAATTTCCTGTGGGCCAGCTCGTATTATCGTGAGGTATAAAATAAAAATGCCATGTGCGAAGAGTCCCGGAAATTAATGTATTTTTAGAGGTCGCTACCGGCTATTCAAACAATTTAAAACTTCGGAACATGTAAATTTAAATTCAAAATGAAAAATCCGAGATTTCCTTGAAGCCTCCTCGAACGTCCAAAGTATAACGCATGAGAAAAAACTCTGTGAAATCCCCTGAAATCGAACCATTTTTAGAGGTAGCTATCGACGATAAAAAAAAGTTTTCGACAATTATAGCTAATAGTCACAAAATGTTATATAACGTGAAAATCCGCCACGGAAAAATAAGCGATTGTTTTATTTGAAAATTCGTGTTTGTTGCAACAAAAATTCAATTTAGAAAACCGAGGGTTTGTCGTTTCTAGCAAAGGGAAGCGAAGGGTATAAAATATTTCTATCAACGAACGAACGAAAAAATGTATTTACCTAATTCTCTTCAACTGCTGAAACGAGAGTACTCTTTTTTCAGCTGTTGAAGAGAATTAGGTAAATACAATTTTTCGTTCGTTCGTCCATATAGATATTTTTACCTTTTGACCATTGCAGGAATTTTTTTTCACTCCCTTTTCCAGAAATGACAAACCCTCAGTTTTTTATTTAACTTTTGTTGCAACAAACACGTATTTTCAAATAAAACAATCGATTATTTTTCCATGGCAGATTTTCAAATTTAATAACATCATGTAACTATTAGTTATAATTGTCGAAAACTTTGTTTTTTAATCGTCGATAGCTACCTCTAAAAATGCTTTGATTTCATAGGGATTTCACAGAGATTTTACTGATGCGTTATACTTTGGAAGTACGGGGAGGCTTCAAGGAAATCTCGAATTTTTCATTTTGAATTTAAATTTGAATGTTCCCAAGTTTTTAATTTTTTGAATAGCCGGTAGCAACCTCTAAAAATACATTAATTTCGGGGTCTCTTCACAAACGACATTTTTATTTTTTACCTCACGGTAATTCGGGGTGGCCCACGGAAAATTTTTTAAAAAATTCAATTTAAGGACCACCCAAATACCCCCGCTAGGGTTTCGTATTCCGCTCGGCTCCGCAACCCCGAGTGCATAGATCCGACGTGCCGGATCCATTGCGACGCGCACCGACTGTGTACCCACCATCTCGCGAGGGAATCGTAAGCCAGCTTTAATAATCCCACCAAGCTCGCGGTAATCTGCGTCGCACCGCCGTTGTTTCTCGCAGGCTACGCGCGAAAGCAACCGGCGAAGGGATTACGAGGCGATGTTATCGAATTATCCAATCGCCTCGTCTGCTACTCGACGCTCTCCCACGCGTTGTACATCCAATCGTATGACGTCGCAACGAGGCGAAACTCGAACACGCTACACCCAAATCTCCCGTACGAGGATTATGAACTGTAAACGTAAACACACTGCTCTCAAAATATTTGTCCACACAATTTTTAACGGCGATTGGAGATCCGGACGTTGCGAGGTTTCCCGAGGCGGACAACTATGACCCCGATATTATTAAACTATCGCGAACCGGTGGTTTGAATAATTTAACGGCGTTTCGCTCGCGTGCAGACACACCGTCGGCGCACGCGGGCTTCGATCTCCCGCGGTTTAAAGGTTAACCCTGGTCGGCCCTCGCTGTTGTCGCAATGAATAAAAGAGAAACTGCTTAGAATTTTTTAGGGCATGCGGTTGGATCGGCACGCACTGGTCCACCTGACCGGGTCGGCCTGTATTCCCCTGGCTTACCCTATGTTTATATAGGGCATTTCCTACCATTTCAGATATTCCTACACAGATTTTGTATTAGATTTTTTTTTATTGTTTATGATTTTTTTATTATTGAAAATTAATATCGCTATAATTTAAAAACCTGATAATGTCCCGAAAAATCTTGTGTCATTTATAAACAAATTTACAATTTGAATCGGCGTGGGCCGGCGTCACGTTTTATTTTGTTCTATTTTTTTTCGAAAGAAAAATGGCGAAATAATATCAGTCGATTTCGGGTTACCGCTTGACCACTTCTATATGCAAGTCTTCATTTTTGGGAATTCTTTCACATTTTTCCGAAGCGGTTTTATTAATTTTTTGTTTAAAAGAAAACTTTTCGGAAAAATCACCAGATATACTTGAGCTGATTTTCTAACGGGCTTTTCGATTGTACACCCAGAAAAAAATGTATTGTTTAAGTTTATTTGGTTTAAGTAAAATATTTATTTGATTTAAATAAATATTTATTTCAATGGAATAAATATTTATTTAAATCAAATAATAAATATTTGAATTAAACCAAATAAATGGTGGTCGTTAAATACATTATTTTTCTGGGTGTAGATGGGATGAGGGCTAATGTGTATGCTATAAACTGCAGGCACAGGACAAAATGGAGTACCTCAACGTTTTGCGAATAATTCATTGGAGTCCCCGAGTGACCGGGGAAAATGGGGTACATAAAAAAATGTCAATTCACCTTTTAATTTTTTTTTTTTTTGTAAACAATAAATTGATATTTACTGACTATTCTTCCATTTATTAACTTCGCCGCATTTCGCGACATGCTCGACTGCCCCCTAAAGGGTAACAGTGGCGAATATGGAGCCCGGTTTCCGCTAGGATCTTCCATGCTTAATCGGACCGCTGTGTTCGTGACTTTTAACCGGGATATTATGATGCTTGAAGTAGGCTTATGACTGGCCGCACAGTGACAAAAGCAGCGGCGGCATGTACGGCAGCGCATAATGAAATGAAAGCTTGCCGAGCCCCGTGGTCGGGTTAACACGTATAACTTTGTGTCGCACGCAGCCTCTTCTACATACGGGTTCACTGTAATGAGACACATGCTGCATAGTATTCGCACCCTAGGCGGCTCTTTATTAAATAAAGCCTCCTCAGTGGGTCTGTACATTCTGCAACTCCGAAGCCACCGCAAGTCGACGGAAATCTCTCCTCTCTTTTCATCGTACAAAGGCTGTAAAGCAAAAATTTAAACTCCTCCAGTACGCATTCCCCGGCGAATCCCTATTCACGTTAGCACTATCAACATGCAAAGCACCAGCGAAAAATGTGTGCACTCCGTCCGGTTTCATGCGCACTGCGGACTCTCACAGAAAAATCGATTCTTGCACAAATTTCAGAATTCCATTCGGATTTTTTTACTTCTTTTGCTTCCTCATAGAGGAAGCTTTGTTTTCGTGAATTTTTTTTTTTTAGATTTTAGCCAACAATACAGAAAATGCTTCCTCACATATGAAAATTTCAATTTGCAGCTTTTATGAGAAAGCCACATGAAAATTTCAATTTGCAACTTATATGAGGAAGCCATATGAAAATTTCAATTTTCAACTTTTACGAGGAAGCCATATGAAAATTTCAATTTTCAACTTTATTCTTTATCGATTTGATAAGCTTCAAACTAAAATTCAATCGCTATTGATAGAAAACAATTTTTTTATCGGAACGTTTCGGTGGAATCGAACGCGTGGGGCAACTGCTGCATGAGCGTGGAACGACAGGAATTTTTTTTTCTCGCTATTCGGAGCTCGCGTGAAATGAATTTTTTTTGTTCACCACTGTAAGCTCGAATCGATAACGGGGAATGCTGCAGATTTCTCGGATGGGGTGAGTTTTGAAAAAAAAAAAAAAAAAAAGGTAGTGCATGAAACATTATTAATTTTTATTATCCGGGAACAGACGCCGGACTTCACATTTTGGTCCGGGTGTCGTACAAAAAAATTCGTAGTTCGGTAAACTGGACTGTTATATGAAAGCGCGTGACGTGCGGACGAAAAATCGATTTTTGTATGAGAAAAACGGTTCGTCGTCAAGTGAAAATATATTTCGAGCTCGGGCGTAATTAACCGGCGAATATCAATTTTGCGAGGCGGATGGAGACACCTCACGTGTAAGGGAAACTCCGATGGCAGGGCGGGATGGGACGTGACATATTCTATATATGAAACGTTAATCCCGATGATGGATCGAACTGGCCATTACCGTTGCTTAATCTCGATGCACGGTTGGTTTATATCTCTCCGAAGCCACGAATACGCACACGAAGAGCCGAAAAGTCACCCCGAAGACTTTGGAAACTGATTAAAAATAAATATCCAACTTGTATTGGGTTATATGTAGAAGCAGGGGGAGAGCGCGGCTAAATGGCACAGCAGGGCAAACCGGGAAAATTAGATAAAACGCAATTTTCCAATAACTTTTGGATGGTGGGGATGGTCGTCTGTGGGGCAAGACGGGATAATTAGATAAAACGCAATTATCCAATAATTTTTGGATGATGGGGATGGTCGTCTGTGGGGCAAAACAGGGTTGAAAATCCGGATGTATCGTTGAGACAAAATTCGGCATCCAAAAGAAAATTGATTAATTATTGGAAAATTGGAAAATTGATTTTTGCTCTCACTGTCCCGTTTCGCCCCACTGTCCCATTTTGCCCCGCTCTCCCCTACACTGAGAAAAAAATCGTTGGATTAACCAAACATCGGGTCAAGATACGTTCAAACCTATTGTTTGTTTCGTACAAATAAAGCATTGTTTTGTTAAACGATTATTTTTTTCAATAGAATCAAAATTTGTCGATTTAAATAAACATTTTTGTTGCACCAACGAAATAACACCTTTGAACCTATGTTACCGAGCATTGGTTGATCCAACCATTTCTTTTTCTCGGTGTAGGGCAAAAGTGCTGAATATGGGACGGCACGCTAAGATGGACCATTGAATCTTGACACAAATTCGGATTTAAAAAAATCTTAAACTTCGTTCACTTACTTCTTTGGATAACAGTGAGACATTTTAAGTTTTAATCTTTGCTCCTGATGAGATTTAAAAATATTACACTTCCTTGGTTTTCATAGACCATCCGTAGTTTGGGAATATGAAACGCTCTCTTTATCTCTTTCCAATAGTGACACCATTTCCGTAAAAACTTGAAGTCCCGAAGAAATTTGAATTCCATTCTATCTTCGAAGATTTACTGAAACATTCACAGTTAAGGTAAATTATTAGCCGACCCCTATGATTCATATTTCGAAAAGCACGTGAAAAAAGCGAGTAAAATGGACCAGCGCGTGACGTGTGTGAAAAAATATCCTAGGAATATTTAAATTCACAAAGGGCTTTTCGGAATCCTATTCCTTCCACCGAAGTGGACTTTACCTCGGGAAGCAGGAGTTCAAACCCAATATTTTTGAAGATCCATATTCGCCATTTGTACCGTATAGACATTTTTTCGATCCACAATATTTTATAAACGATAATTAATTAAAGTCAAATTGTAAAGAAAATTGTAAGAGCAGGTTCGATGTTTAAACAGAACTACCGTCTAAACCGTGATATATATATATGGCCAGATTGGTGTTTCCCAGAGGTGCACTGCGCTACGAGCCAACACTCTCTCGTCTCACCAAACGACCCCGACGAAGCTCCGAAGACGTTAATTAAAACTACGAATTATGTTTCCGAAGGCCCCACCCAGTAATAATCGGAGTTCTCGGTGCTACAATCGCCCGATTGGGAGAGAAACGTACGAGAACGGAATCTCTCTCGTCGCCCGTTCGCTTTTCTACATTGCGCGGGAGTCTTCCCTGCTCGGTGGAAAACGCGGAGATTCGTCGCGATGTGGAGAAACGTTTGGCTTCGCAAGTTTGGTGCACCGCGAGGGCAAAGTTACAACCAATTTCGAAGGTCGGATCAAAATTTAATTGAAAGTCCTCGCACCGGTTCTAGAAGGTATGGGGATTGCCGGGGTTTGCGGGGAGCAAGGGGATATTTCCATCGAAGTTGGGGCGGTGAAAACAAGGCGGGCATTACCCGGACTTACCCAGGTGAGATTTAACCATCGGCACGGGTGCGGTCCCGCACCAGCTGCCGAGGGTCTTGTACTCGCCCGGCGCTCAAACCGGTATCCAATCGACCTACGTATTCAATCGGACCCAACATATTGACCCGACGAAAGATGTTATCACTACGCATGTACCGAGCGCAGTATTAGAGAAATGAGATTTAACACTGTTAAAAAAATGTAAATTGAATGTACTGGAACTTGAAATTTGCTAACATTACTCATATTAATTAAGCACTAAGATACTTTGCATGTGAAATAAATATACCAGATATTAAAACGACAAATCTTTTGCTTGAATTTTACAAAAATTTTCATGAAAAATACAAATTTTTCTGTAAAATTGCAACGCACATGTGTTTGAAATCTCGGAAACGGTTTATGTAAAAAAGCTTCCAATACTGTTCATTAATTTTCAAACAATTTTTTTTTTACAGTAAAGGTAGATTTTCAAAACGAATGTGACGTATTTCCGGTGTGACGTCACTTCTGATCGGAAAATAAAATTCTCGAACCGAATGTTACGTATTTTCGGTATGACATCACATCTGGTTGGAAAATAAGAATTTCAAACCGGATGTGAGGTATTTCCGGTATAACGTCACTTCCGGTCGAAAATGAAGGTTTTCAAACAGGAAGTGAGGTATCTCCGGTATAACGATACTTTCGGTCGAAAACTGAGATTTTCAAATCGGAAGTGATGCCACATAGAAAATTTCTCTTTTTTCTCTGCCAAGCAGTGGTCTAGCAGCATTACCCAGGGGTTATTAGTGATCGGAAGACCGTCGGTTCTGGCTACGTAAGCCGGTCAGAGAAGCACCGATATGGCGTTTTGACGGCAACGAGTGTGGAGCCAGCAATGTGCCGTTTTTCCAGTTACAACAGAACTCCACCTGAGTAGCTGAGCTGCGATATGCATCCAGAAAAATAATTTATTCAACTGGCACCCTGCAAATAAATATTCATTTGGTCGAAATACATATTTATTTAATTAAAATAGATATTTATTTGCGGACGCTCGTGACATAAATAATTTTCTGGGTGTACCTGGGTTTTGTCGGTTCATATTCATTCCTAGCGTTACCAAGTGAAGATTGCGCAGGAAGCGGCAGACGATCGAGAGGAATTACAGCATCTAAGATGAAAATCCCGTGACCTCTTGGGAATCCTAACTGAGCTGCCGTCTGCGAACAACTATTTCCATTTCATTTCGCTTTTCGTATACGTGAGGAAATTATCCCCAAAGGCTAAATCATTAAATGTAAAGCCTGCAATCATTATGGTATTCCGCCAAAGATTGCAATATATTTGCAACTTAAAAAAGGGTTCAGTTGATTAATTGTCATTGTAAAAAAGCCGAAAATCTAAAGCATATTAGTTCGTTACTTAAAGTTATTTTTTATAGAAGAAACTGTTGGAAATGTTCACTCTCAACGATCAAACTTCCACTTTTGGAAGGCTTGAAGCTGCACACAACGCGTAAATTAACGAGAGAGTCTCGCTGCGCGCTGACTTCGCATAAGTTCGACAACAATAAGAGAAAATTGCAAGTACTTTTTGATGGTGTAAAAATCTGAAAAAATCATGTATAC
>JAPYZC010003464.1:0-19327 GCA_030522665.1 Ichneumoninae sp. A BG-2022a | reverse complement strand
AAAAAAAATGTTGCCTTTCGGTGGCGGTCCCAAAGGTCCCAAATGCCTTCCGCAGTCCGATATTCTACGCTGATCCGCACAGCTTCGTGGTCTCGGAATTGCATAATTCTTTCGCACTCTCCTTCTTAGACATTAAAAAAAAAAAAAAAAAAAAAAAAATAGTTGCCTTTCGGTCGCGGTCCCAAAGGTCATTATTAACCCCTCGGCGGATTTATCTTCGAAGGAGCATTTCTTCAACCCCCTCCCTGCATGAGAGTTTCCTCGCCTCTTCGTTCATTTCGCTCCGTAGGATTGCTGGTCTCACGGTAAATTCTTACTCATAACGAATATAAGCCATTGTTTTCATCGGAAAAGTTTTACCGGAGGGGGGAGGGGGGGAGGGTAGCAAACCGATGCTGACAATCCATCCCCCTTGACGATGATGTAGCGGCGCGAGTGGAGAACACAGTAGCTCGCGGGCCTCCTCCTTCACCTACTCCTCTTACCTCCGCTTCCGCACTCTTTTATCGAGAATGCGAGCCACTCCCCCCCCACCCCTCCTCCCCCCCACCCGCGTCGATCTGTGGCTGCAGTCGGAGCGAAATGCACCCCCCCCCCCCTCCGCGTCTTCCGGGGACGAGAATGGAACACCCGCTGCGTGGGGTTGGGGATGCTGTGTGTTCTCGGAGAACTGCGCGCTCGGCGGACTTACAAGTTTTAAAAGGCTTAAAAAGCCGAGCGGTAGAGAGGACTCAGGGGCGGTTCCTGAGTGCCGCGCCACATTGTTATACGATTGATACCGGCCTCGGTTTAATGGCGCGAGTTTCTTCTTGTACCGTCCGGGCTCCCCCACAGCTACTCCCTTCTCCTCTCCTTCTCTTTCGTCATAGCACGAACTTTACTTTTTTTTTTCTTTCCTCCTCTGTTGTTTCTTACTCTTCGGCGAGGCAAGCGTTATTGAGCCAATTTAGAAAGTCGCGTTGTCGGTCGGCGTAAGACATTTTTTTTTTTTGCGCTTCGGACCCAAAGGAATTCGCGGTGGTGAACGGGGATGTTCATTTGGTCATTTAATAATATTCGTAGGAAGTTGATTATTGGGTAGATGAGAGTGGGGTAAAATGGGGCGGAAAATTCGGATGTTTCGATCGGACGACGTTCTATAATTATTGGGAGTATTGAGAAAATTATTGGGAAATTGTGTTTTTAAAAACGCAATTTTCCGATGATATTGGGACGTCCCGGTTTGCACCGGTGGGACTTAAGTTCTTCACTATATAAAATTCGCGGTTTCATGATTTTGTTATATTATTTTACTATTGTTATTGTTACTCAATGTTACCTTTGGTTTGCATTCCTTTCTGCGATTTCTGCCACGCTCGTGTTCGGTTTGTTGTATGTTTGTGCACGGTGTTCTTTGGGACTTTGGGCCACGAAACACGAAATAAACGAATTTAGCTGTTTATCTATTTATGCAATTTTATTAAATTTTGTTTGTACAGATCGTGCAGTTGTATTTGCATTTTGCCTTTTAAAATTATATTAGGATACTGATTTAAACGAAAATATGTATGTAAAAGGGTTCACCTGTTAAGTAAATAAATAATAATATCGATAATACCATCGGTTTGTTGAAATATTGCTATCCATTTCTTTTCGTACATATCAGTCTGTTTAATCCTACACTCTTCACTGGTATTTCGCACCGTTACTGTACAGCTGAACGATAATGCGATCAGGTTGCTAGCTCTCGCTGCTGGGGTAGCTGTTCCGTATAGAGTTTGGCTCCTGTCGACATTTTCCCAATGTCACATTTTCATGATTTTATTATATATTTCATCACCGTTGGTTAGTATATATTTAATCGTATTAAATTTGCACAGAACGGAGAGATACAGTTGCACTTTGCCTTTTAAAGTTATATTTGTAATGTAAAAGGGTTTCTCCGATTGTCGAAATAATTTAGCAAATCCGTTGCAATTAATGTATTTCTATATTAAGGACATCTGCTCTAACACAAAAAAGCATTCACTAAATCAATAGACGCCCAAAAGTTCTGGTGCAAAGTGCTCGAACTTCCTCTAACAGGTCCAATTACGTACCTTTTCGAAATTTAGCACAAACTACTACATATTTTATCAAATCCATTGCAATTAAATTTTTCTATATTAAGGACATCTGCTCCAATACAAACAACCATCCACTAAATCAATAGACGCCCAAAATGTTGTATAAACTACTTTACAAATGTCGGACACATTTGACCAGTGCAGGGTGCTCCAACTTCCTCAAACAGGTCCAATTACGTACCTTTTCGAAATTTAGCACAAACTACTACATATTTTATCAAATCCATTGTAATTAATATTTTTCTATACTAAGGACATCAGCTCTAATGCAAATAACTATCCACTAAATTAATAAACGCCCAAAATGTTGTATAAACTACTTTACAAATGTCGCACTCATTTGCCCAGTGCAAAGTGCTCCAACTTCCTGAAACAGGTCCGAATACGTCCCTTTCTCAATTTACCACAAACCACTAAACACTTTATCAAATCCATTGTTATTAATATTTTTCTATCAACTAAATCAATAGAAGCCTAAAAATGTGTGTAAAAGACTTTACAAATGTCGCATTCATTTGACCAGTGCAAAGCGCTCCAACTTCCTCAACCATGTCCGAATACGTACATTCCCGAAATTTAGCACAAACCACTAAATGCTTTATCAAATCTATTGCAATTAATATTTATCCATCAACTAAATCAATAGGCGCCTAAAAATGTGTACAAACGACTTTACAAATGTCCCACTCATTAGACTATCGCAAACCGCTCTAACCCGCTCAATCCCACACACTCCAGTCCCCGTTACTGTCCCACCCTTAATGCACAGCCGAACGATAATGCGACCAGTTCGCTGGCTCTCGGGGCGAGGGTGGCTTTCCGTCCCGTGCAGTTTGGCCCGACATCGTCCCGCCGTTTCCGTCTCGCACTCGGTGCCCGGGACGATGCCGCTCCGGCAACAACCGGGCAAAGTAAAAGTTGTTATTCCATTAGCGGGCAGGAGCCGAAGCGGTAACACAACGGGCTAACTTATAGAGAGCCGTGAGGAGTTCGCCGTTTCCGCCGAGGCATCGCGGACCGGTGAGACACACCGTGAGGAGGACAACCCGGAGCTTCTGTCGCCCACTTCTGTCGCCGGCTCTCCACTCGAAGGATCCTCGCCCGGACGTTCCGCGACCGAGTAAACGCCCTCCCGTCCCGACGGATCGTATTTCTTCGAGGAGCCCGACGGGTTTACAGCCGCATTATCCGATACAGCTGTATCAGAAAGGACAGCCGAGGCGAATGCATTCGAAATGTACCGTCGGGCGGAGACCGCACTAACACCGCTGACAGGTAAATTTAGCCGTGATACGGAGTAGTTGGAGCGAGCAGCCTCGACGCCGCGCGGCCCGGTGACATAACGATGAGGAAGAGCCACCGGGAACGATAAGCCTGTCTGGCGGGCTGCGAGATAGAGACTCGGATAGCGAGAATGGGGGTTTCCGGTTTCCGCGGTGTAAAGCGACAAAGTTGAAATTTAAGCCCAACGAGTCGCGAGAACGGTAATAGAGCCAGGCGGCTCTGGCGAAAGGAGTGAAGGGGTGGGGTGGGGTGGGGGGGGGGGGGGGGGGAAGAGACCGGAAACGTCGTCCTAATCGTGAAGAATTGAAATGTGCACTCGGGATGTGGAGAGAGCGGCGAGGGCGATGGCGGAGGCGAAAGAGGGCCAAGACCGCGGCCTAAGAGCGGAAGCTCGGAAAACTCTAAGGGAAAGCTCGACACAAACCCTCCCTCGAGCTGCTGCAGGGAAGAGTCACGAGCACTGGCTGGCACGGACGTTGCTGCGTGGCTCCCGCAGGTGGAACTCCCGTTTCGACATCGTTTCAATCTGCTCCAATACAAACAACCATCAACTAAATCAATAGACGCCTAAAAATGTGTATAAACGACTTAAAAAATGGAGCACTCATTTCACCAGTGCAAAGCACTCCAACTTCCTCAAACAGGTCCGAATACGTACTTTTTCGAAATTTAGCACAAACGACTACATATTTTATCAAATCAATTGCAATTAATATGTTTCTATATTATGGACATCTGCTCTAATACAAGCAACCAATCACTAAATCAATAGACGCCTAAATATGTGTATAAACTTTAAGGTAGCTCCAGCGAGTGGTGTTCATTTCGCCTAAATTCGAGAAATGCGGCAAGAATTGCAAACATTTCCCGAAGTTATAAAAATCTGAAAAAATTCATACTTATTATAGGCACTGAAAAGACTAATTTTGCGTAATAACAATTTCAAAATGTTATTAACAAATTGTTGATCAAAATATGCGGTAACTCAACTTTTTTTTAATGAAAATGATTCTTTCATTCCTCGGAACATGTATGAATTTTTTCAGATTTTTATCTTTATTTCGATTTTTCTTGTTTTTTACATGGAAAAATGTGCAAAAATCAAAGTAAAGATAAAAATCTGAAAAAATTCATGCGTATTCCGAAAAATGAACGAACCATTTTCATTAAAAAAAAAGTTGAGTTACCGCATATTTTGGTGAACAATTTTTTTTCAACAATTCGTTTTTAACATTTTGAAATTATTATTATGCAAAATTAGTCTTTTCAGTGTCTATAATAAGCATGCATTTTTTCAGATTTTTATAACATCGGGAAGTGTTTGCAATTCTTGCCCGAATTTCTCGAATTTAAGCGAAATGAACACCACTCGCTGGAGCTACCTTAAAAATGTAGCACTCATTTCACCAGTGCAAAGTGCTCCAACTTTCTAAAACAGGTCCGAATACGTACCTTTTCGAAATTCACCACAAACGACTACATATTTTATCAAATCCATTGCAATTAATATGTTTCTATATTACGGACATCTGCTAATACAAGCAACGATTCACTAAATCAATAGACGCCTAAAAATGTGTATAAACGACTTTAAAAATGTAGCATTCATTTCACCAGTGCAAAGTGCTCCAACTTTCTCAAACAGGTCCGAATACGTACCTTTTCGAGGGCCAAGACCGCGTCCTAAGGGCGGAAGCTCGGAAGGGAAAACTGTAAGGGAAAGCTCGGAAGGGAAAACTGTAAGGGAAAGCTCAACACAAACCCTCCCTCGAGCTGCTGCAGGGAAGAGTCACGAGCACTGGCTGGCACGAACGTTGCTGCGTGGCTCCCGCAGGTGGAACTCCCGTTTCGACATCGTTTGCTCGTAAAGATCTCTTGTGTTTATTTGTGTGTGTGTGTGGGTTTGGGGGGGACGGGGAGGATAACAGTTGTAGAGTTCACAATTGCCTCCACTATTTGCGAAATAATGGCTCTCCTCGCCTCCCTCTCGTCACATCATCGTACTTTTATGGCTCCATAATACAAACCCCTCCTCGCTGCCGGGTGGAACGTCTGTTGTCTAGACGAGCCGGCAACGATAACTCCACGAATGAGATCGTAAATATTGCTTTACTGTACTCGACGAACGCGCGCCACTGTTACAACCGATTGGCTTGTCGACAAACAAGTCCTTTTTTTGTGAATAAATTATGGTAATTGGCGAACCTGGAGTGTCGGTCGGATTCGCTTGGCGATTTCCGGTTGTGGCGTGAGGTTTGGAAATTTTGATCTTTTTTTTCCAATAAAATTTCAAGTTATAAGTCGATAGGTTGATTTTTTTTGTTTTGTTTTTATATAGATTTTTGTTCCAGGGTCAGCATCGGTGCCTGAAGTTTGGAAATTGCGATGATTTTTTTTTTTTTTTCTTTTTTGCAGGGAAATTCCAAGTTTCATCTGGACAAGGAGCTCGAAGACGATTGCTTGATTAAAAAAACACTTTTTTGCATACACATTTTTATTCCAGAGCCAGCACCGGTGACTTCACGAATAAATTCATAAATATTGCTTTACTGTATCCAGTGAACGTGCACCACTGTCACAACCGATTGGCTTGTCGACAAACAAGTTTTTTTTTTCTTATAAATTATGTTAATTAGGGAAACTGGACTGTCGGTCGGTTTCGCTTGACGATTTCCTGTTGTGGCTTGAAGTTTGCAAAAAGTGATGTTTTTTTTTCTTTTCGTAGTAAAATTAAGTTAAGCGAATTAAATAAACCAGACCGTCGATCACATTGGCTTGACGATTTCCGGTCGTGGCTGAGAGTTCAGCCACATTTTTTTATGATCTTTCAGGAAAATTCGAGGGTTGATCAGGACGGAGGGAACCGGAACAATAATACAGTACACGATCAATATTTTTTTTACTTTTCTTTTTATATAGATTTTTATTGATGATTTCTGAATATCCGCTGATAAAGTTGTTTATGTACAAAATAATGCTGAAATATACCTATAACATTATTATATATTCAGTAACCTATTGTTTTTTTTTCTTCCTCTCCTCGCCTCTCGCGAGGCGAACGAATCGAGGCGCTTTCCGGAAGGCTTGCGAAGCTTTCCGAAGCTTCGCGATTCGTTCGTTCCGAGTGCCTCGCGCCGTCTTACATAGCCAGTCTTTGCACATTCTTCCAATCATATTTTTTTTTCCGCCTTCCCGTATTCGCCCCTAAGCCCAAGGCGCGCTCGCACTCATTCGTTCCCTTCGCTCTTGTCTTTTTTTTTTATTTATTCCGCAATTCTTACTATTTACAAGCCGCAGCATCCGAGCGTGGACCCGCTCGCGGTATACATCAGCAGTTTTCTTCTCTCAGTCGTTTACAGTACAGCTCGAAGGTTAATGAAGGAGAATTAATTGAGTTAAGACGGTGAATGAGTTTTTTTTTTTAATTTCCTTTCGCGCTTCTCCATTCCTTTTATTCGTTCTCCTCGGATCTCGCACCGGGGAAACGTCTATTTACAGTCGGGAGATTCGCGCATCGGCCTCGAGAACGGACGGCTCTATTATTACCCTCCCGATGAATATCCGCGGCAGCGAAATTTTCATAGACGATAAACAGGACGAAGAAACGAATCACGAAAATTCCTGGCAGTGAATTATTTGGACGACGGCGCGCTTCGCGGAGGGCCCGGTTTTATCGAAAATAGCGGTGTGCGTTACGGTGGCGATTCGGGGGGAAAATAAGTAAGTGTCAAAGGGTGCATTGGCCGCGCGGTAATTAATTACCCGAGAGTTCCGGCCATTCCGGCCCGAACGAGATCCAAGAATACACCGGGGAGGCTCGCAAAATTTTCGCTGCTCGCGAGATCGCCGAAGGAGATAAAAAAAAGGAAGAGTCCGAAGCACCCTCGAGGCTCGAGACGTAAATACAGTTATAGTACGGGGAGCGGCGCGGAACCGCGGAGTGTTAAACACGTGTCCAGGCGCGTTTTTGTGTTTTTTTGTTGTCAAAGGTGGGCAGAGTCGCGCGAAGAGGAATTTCGCAAGAGAAAAAACGAGAGTGCCCGTATAACATCGCTAGCCTAACGAACGCACTCGAGCGAGCTTCTCCCTTGTTTTCCTTATCTTTTTATTTTTATTTTTATTTTTTTTTGTCATTTATATATATATTTTTTTTTATAACCATTCTTCTTAACATTCCCAAAATATTTCGCAGCCTCTGCGCCCTCGGTCTCGGCTCTGATGCGCTCATACGCTCACACGTACACACACATATATTCTACATACCCAAGTCTTACAATTATCCGCGGCTTTCACACGCATTTGTTTTTGTTGCTCTATGTGCGGTGACAACTTGTTTCATTTTTCGTTTTTTTTTTTTTAGTAATTTTTTTTTGTTTTTCTTTTCCGTTCCCTTTAAGTTTTGTTTCGTATTGCTTTCTCAATAAGGCTCGCTGCGCGGTTATGATTTACACGAATTTACAAATGTCCCTTTTATTTATTTTTTTTCGTCGATCTCTCTTCGCAACGGCTCGCTCGTTCGTCTATTAATTTGTTCATTCATCCAGGTCGAGAGAGACTCGCCAGACTCGCGAGGCGTCGTCGCGGTTCTTAAGGCAGTCCTCGCGAATTGTGCCGACTTCGCATGAGACTCAGAGATACGAGAGGGAATTTCAAACACTTCTGGATGGTATGAAAATATGAAAAAAAAATCAGGCATGTTAAAGGTGCTGAAAATATTAAATTTTGCATAATAATAATTCCAAAATGTTATTAATAAATTGGTGAATAATAAAATTGTTCAACAAATCTCTCGGAAACCTAACTTAATTTTGTTATGAAAGTACTTCATAAAAGTTCACTTTTCTGAATACGTATGAATTTTTTCAGATTTTAAAATCCACTTTGGATTTTTTTTATATGTGAAAAACGTGTAGAAAGTCACAAAATTCAAAGTCGAATTAAAAAAACTGAAAAAATTCATGCGTATCCAGAAAAATGACCGAATCATTTTCATTTTATTAAAGTCAGGTTTCCGAGAGATTTGTTGAACAATTTAATTTTTCATGAATTTGTTAATAACATTATGAAATTATTATTATGCTGAATTAATATTTTCAGCATCTTCAATACGCTTGATTTTTTTCAGATTTTTGTGCCATCGAGAAGTGTTTGCAACTCCCTCTAATTTATCTGAAACTTATGCGAAGTGAACACTATTCGCAAGAGACTACCTTAAGGGGCGGTGCGGGGTAGGAACGTGTGTGTGGAGGACAATTAGTCGGTGTGCATAGAGATATACAAGATTACGATTTATCCTATATTTATATTTATATATATATAATATATATCCATACTATATATATAAATTACGCCGTACACGTCGTACGAAGGGGGGGTGGGGGGAATAAGGGACCGATAGAAAAGACGACGAGGTGTTCAAAACCGCTCACAGCTCAACGCGTCATTCGAACGCCTGCGCAACTCAAACTCCCACAATTCACTCAGGCTCTCTCATCAATCTTTAATTTTGTACAATAATAATTTAAACTTTTAATATTCCAGATCCATCGATCGCGCGCTCACTTTCTCTCATCGCTTGACTAGCATTACGATACGTGTATTGTTTTTTTTTTGTCATTTACTTTAAGATATTTTGTCGTGATTTATTTTAATTTTTCGTGTTTTTTTAATTTTCCTTTTTTTCTCTCTAGCTTATCGATGTAGTCCTCGGCTCTTTACAGCGAGCCGGTTATCGTGTAAAATATACATTTTTCTCATATCTTTCAAAAAAATTGGAGCTTCGCCTTTTACATTTTTTTTTTCTTATCTCTCATACGATACAACTCGAGTCGTTACACAGATGCGCGTCTCGCCGTTGTTTCTCTCGCTTCATACATTTTATTTTTTATTCAAACTCGTCCTCGTATTTTTCACATACGCTTATATTACATCGGAGTTTATAATAAACGAGTAAACGTTCGTACAAAGTGGATTCCGTGATCGCAGTACGAATTTTTCTCTCGCTCGCGCGACGCTTCGCAACCGCAAACCACCACCTACGAGGGCGATGTGGAGCTCTCCGGCGGCTCCGTTCGTTCGCGTTCCTGCATATTAAGTTTATTTATATGCCTATACGTACCCGTCGAGACGGGGCTTTGCGAGAGCCGGCAGTGGGTTCGCGCGGCTAACTAAATTCACCGAGGAACGTACCGTGAGGAACGAGTGAAAGAAAAGCCTCTCGGGAGTCTCGCGGTGTTGAGATGATAAAAAGAAAAAAAAAGTTTCGCATCCAAGAATGTTCGAGGAAGGAAGAAAACAAAAACAGCCCACAAATTCCTCCGGCACGCCCCGATAATTCGAATTTCCTCGTAAAAGCTTCGGCTTCGATCCGGCGATGTAACAGTCGAGAGTTAAAAAAAGTTTTTTTTTTTTTTTTTTTTTTTTTTTTTAATGAAACGAAGAACGAGCGGAAGAGAAGAACAAAGTTGGGAAAAAAGGGATTCGGAGTTTAGCCTCGCGCCGCGTTCGGAAGAGGGGGGCAAATGGATTGCTGGCACGTACCGAGAGCGCGAGAGGATACGATCTACACGTGACTTTTTACCAGGGCGCGGGGCGCAGCTTCGAGGTTTCCTTTTCTCTCGTTCCTCTCTCGGGAAATCCGGAATGCGAGGGGAGGAGGGCGGAGCCCCCGCTATCGATAATGCCAAAGTATTAATCCTGCCCCGGCCCCTCCGCCGTCTCCCCGCCCGCTATCTCGCGAGAGCTTCTCCGAGCCGGAGAAAATGATTTACTGGGTCAACGAGCGCGAACCGTACGTGGCGTTAAATAATTTCGAGCGATTTGCCACTTCGTTTTTTTTTGAGACTTCACACCGTCACGGCCTCGCGAACACTTGGGAGAAGGCTTAATTTAAAGTGTCAGGATTTTTTACATTTTTTAAAAATTTATTTGTAAATACAAATAATGCCGGATTTTCACACGGGAAAATTATTTATTTGACGGGCGCCTCGCAAATATTTACTTGCTTGAAATCAATATTTATTTAAGAAATTAAATATTTATTTAAGAAATTGAATATTTATTTAAGAATATAAATATTTATTTGCGGGTGCTCATCAAATAAATTGTCTTTCTGTGTGTTTTTCAGTTTCCCTCGTCCCGGCGTTGCGACAACTAAGGAGAGCGCTTAATTCAAAGTATGACATTTTATGCATTTTTGTTTTAGTTTTTTTTAAAATATAAATACAGATAATGCCGTGTTTTCACGAAGAAAAATAAATTCCTTTGACAGGTGCAAATAAATATTTATTTGCGGCTGTTCGTCAAATGAATTATTTTTCCGGCAGTTTTTCATCTTCCCCGTCCAGGCGTCGCAAAAACTGAGGAGATCGCTTAATTTAAATTACGAAAGATTTTTACATGTTTTTTTTCTTTTCTTCAAATAAATAGAAATAAATAAATCGTAGCCGTCGAACGGTTCTCGTGTCAAAAATATACGTCCGTGTGGATATAAAAAAAAAAATCAAACTTGGGGTTTGTTATCGGAAGTCGCGGAGAAACTTGATTTCCGCGGTATCGGAGTCTCGGTTCGCCCGGCCGGACTGTACGTAGGTGAACGCGGATGCATCGGAGTTGCACGGCGCAGTGCACGCTCTCCTCTCCCTCCCCGGGCCGGAGAGAGGAACTCTTGGTTCAAGGTGCAATCACCTCCTCTCCTCCTCCCCGCTCGGTGCCTCGACCAGCCATCTTGGCCTCACGGAATTCCAGCGTGTACACTCTGCCCGAGAAGCCGAGCCGTTCCAGCTCGGTTTTGCATCGACGCGACTCTCGCATATTTTTTTTATTTTATTTTTTTTAATCCTTTCCTCCCAAAACAACGAAAGTAACAAAAACGCAGTACATACGCGTTCCCGAGGAAACCTACGCGGTTTCCGAGGCTCGCTCGACGAGTGACTATCAACTAGATATTAAACCTTACTCGAGGTTAATCGTAATCGTATAATAATTATTTTTTTTACTTCTGTTATTTTTTTTTTTTCATTTTTTTTTATCTATACACGGATCAGGAATGATTTTTTTTTTTTTCAATTCAATCGTTAGAATCTCGGAGTACACTCATCGTCGGTGTATATTTGTTTTTTTTAGAACACTGTGTCGCTGAACACGTTGCACGGTCGCGCCTGACGCGTCGCTTCATCCCCGCTCGCTCAATCTCTCGGCTCTCCGCCTGTTCGTAACCCGACGATTAAATATGTTAATTGATTAATAACTAGCAACCGCCGCCGCGGAGGCCGAGCGATCCTCGCTAGACACACCGTCGTCGCTTAATTTACTTCTTGATTTTTCTTCCTCCTCGTAATCTCCATTTTTTTCATTTTTTATTCGTTTAGAAAATAATTCGACGTTTAGAATATATATATATATATTTATATTTATATTATTTATAATATTTATAAGATGGCTGCACTCATCGGCCTCTTATTCTCGATCGCCTCTCCCCTCTGATATACACGATCGGGCGTCAATTCGATCAAATCCCAAAGTCCAAACTCCGCCCCTTTCGGAGCGATTCCATCGCCCAATCGAACCCGATCGCCAAATCTCCCGCAGAGATGACTTAGACCGCTTTTTTTCATTCCTCCCTCGACTATCGAACTTAACGTTTCGAATACTCTTGACACAGCTTCCGGTTTCGCTTACAATAAAATAATAATAATTGATAATAATGACAGAAAGAAAAGAAAAGAAAAAAAAAAAAAAAAGTTCAGTCCGAGCTCGTCGAGAGTCTCGTCAGCCGGACCGAGGCCATTCCGCTCGTCCCCTCAGTCTTCCTTTGATTACCTCGCACGAAAACCCCGAGCCCCTCGAGATCCTCGATCTTCTTATTTCACCCAAGAATCCTCAACCCCGTCTACGCCCTGTAAGTACCGATTCCGCTGGAGTCGTCGTCGTGGACCTCCAGCTCCAGGGCGTCGCCGCGGTGTTTCTCGCGATGGCCGGCGTTGACGATCTCGCGATCGCGCGACAAGCTCCGGTCCCTCGAGCGCTCCCTCTCGCCCCTGTAGTGTCGATAGTGATGGACCGCGTGGCCGTTGATCGGCAGGGTCGGGTAGGACGACTGGGGGCAGGGTGGCGAGTGCCTGGGCGGCGGTGGCGGATGGCTGGGTATCATTCCGTTCTGGGTGCGCTGGTTGCTCTGGTGTCGCTCGGCGTTGCAGGAGTCGCCGCGGGCCGGGAGCGCCGGTGCCGGCGACTGGCTCTGATGGCTCCTCCGCAGCGAGTGGTTGGAGTGGTGGTTGGTCCTGAGGCTCGCGGAGCCGTTGCTCGCGAGTTCGCTGCCGGGCGTCTGCGGGGTGGAGCAGAACAGTCCGGTGGGTCCGGTGCGCTGTTGCGAGCCGACGGACGAGGGGTGATTGTTGGCGGCGGGCAGCGTGCCCGGACGTCGCATCTGACGCGCGGTCTCGCCGTCTATGTAGGTGAAACCCTCACCGGCAGGTGTGCTGCCGCCATGGGGCAGGAACCAAACACCGCCGTTGCCGGGGCTCGCCGCCCGAAGTTCTAGCTACAGTTCCGTCACGGGTATCGACTTTATGCCCGTCGCTACCTGCTGTCCGTGCTGGGACTGGAGCTGCTGATGCTGCTGCTGCAGCTGCTGCTCGTGGTGCTGCAACTGCTGCTGATGGTGGTAATGGTGCTGCGGCTGGTGGTGATGATGGGGGGCGTGAGCGGCCCGGACGATGTACTCGTCGTCGGAGAAGGTCTTCTGGTACTCGTGCTCCTTCCTGGATATGGCGCGGTTCTTCCACTTGTAGTCCTTGAGGGCGTCCCTGACGCGCTTTCTGCATCTGTAGTAGAGGATGAGGGCGAGACCGGCGAAGAGGGCGACGCCGGCGGCGCAGAGTGTCGCGAGCAGGGCCTGTTTTCTGGGGTCCGAGAAGGCGCAGCCCAGCTCGTCGGGCGTCATGCCTTTGATGGGCTTTCCGCGGGATTCGGGCGGCTCGGCGCATATGGGGCTGGAATTCCGGGGGACCAGAACCTCGGCGAGCCAGAGGAGGGTGCAGTCGCAGACCAGGGGGTTGTTGCTGAGGTCGAGGCGTCTCAGCTCGCTCCAGGGCACGAGCGACTCCGAGAAGCTCGTGAAGGCGTTGTCCGGGAGTACCAGATGACGTAGATTGGGCAGTCCTGAGAGGGCGCCGTCCTCTATCGTTCCGAGACGCTTGTTGCTCTTGAGGACCAGGGTCTCCAGATTGCCGTTGTCAGAGAACGCGCCACGCTCGACCGTCGTCAGGAGCTTCGCTCCTGAGACGTCGAGTTTCTTGAGATTGGTGAGGCCCTGGAAGGCGCCGGATCGAAGGATCGTGAAGGAATTTACGCCCAGCGTGAGCTCCTCCAGACGGGTGAGAACTGCTAGTTGTCTGGTCGGAACTTCGCGAAGCTTGTTGCCACCGAGATTCAGCGTTCTCAACGAATTGAGACCTCGAAACGCACCATCGCTGACGTTGTCCAGCGATATGCTCATGAGATTTAGGACCGCCAGACGCTCGAGGCCGTTGAACGCCTCGTCAGGCAGGGAGGAGATGACGTTGAAGCTCACGTGCAACTCGGCCAGGGCGTTCAGCGGCGACAGCGCCGGTGACGGTATCGCCATCAGCTGATTGTCGTCCAGATAGAGGACCCTCAGGGCACCCAATTTGTGGAATGCTCCCGGCTCGACTTTGGATATTCGATTCTTGCCGAGATCGAGCTCCTCCAGTTTCGTCAACGAGGTGAAAAGATCGCTCTTGAGATCCTCCAGATAATTTCCACGGAGATTCAGTATCGTCAGCGACTTTAGACCGTTGAAGGTGCGCGTCGTCAGATTCGATATCTGATTGTGTTTCAGATCGAGCTCGACCAGTTGCTTCTGGGCCTCGAAACTGCCGTCCGGTATCGTTACCAGATGATTGTCCGAGAGATCGACGTTTCTGAGATCACCGTAAAACTGAAAGGCCGCAGCTTCGACGACCCTTATTCGATTCTCCTTCAGGACTATTCGCTGGATGCTCGGATTCAGCGCTATCGGTATCACGTTCAGATTCCCGTGAAAGCAGTTTACGATGAGCGTCTCGTCGTCGCATGTGCATGTCGTCGGGCAGAATCCCGTTCTTCCGACGTTGAATATCGAGGCGGCCACGAGGATGAACATCAATCTCGAAGCACCGGTTAAACTCGGCGATCCTCGGGACGTCTGAAACAGAACATAAATTTCAAGCGTTAAAATACAAAATTACTTTTTCGTATACTGGTGATGGGGCGATATTGAGCATTTGCTGAAACGGGACGAATTGAGAAATGTTTATTGTCGCGGTGACGGTTCATCCTGAAAAGAAAATTATTTGACGGCAACCGTTTGTTTGGTTCAAGTAAAATATTTATTCAATTTAAATGGATATTTATTTAAATGAAATAAAATGATTTCATTTAAATAAAATTTATTTAAATGAAATGAATATTTCGTCTAAAACAAAATACAAAATAAATATATATTTGTGAATTGTTTGGTTCAAGTAAAATATTTGTTCGATTTAAATAAATATTTATTTGAATGAAATAAATATTTATTCATATCAAATAAATATGTTACTTAAACCAAATAACCGGTGCCCGTCAAATAAATTATTTTTCTGGGAGTAAAGACCCCGGTTGTAAATTTTTTTTTATCCGATGATTTAGCATTTTTACCTCCTAAATCGTGCAGAGTGGAAACATGTGTATTCTTGCGATGACGTTACGGAACTCGTTTATGATTTTTTTATGCCGTTAAAGTAAGGGCACACATGGGAAAAATGGACATACGGGGGAAAATGGTGTACACTCTAAATCGGAGAGAACAGAAAAATATTTATTCCCGCGGTTACGCTAAGGAACACGGTTATGAATTTTTTACGCATTTAACGTTCGGGGACAGTGGGGGCGAAATGGGGCAGCCGCTAAATCATGCCGAGTTGAAAAGTGCTTATTCTCGCTGTGACGTTAAGCAACCCGGTTATGAATATTTCCACGCAACGTTAGACGAGTACTTCCGAGTCTGCGCTTCATCGATCGCGTTCGCGCATCGGATAGAGAGCTTTACTGGGTCAGGAAGGATTTTCCCGTTTTTATTCCGCACCGACGCGAATTGTTCGTTCCGACGTTTCGGCGTCGGGGTTCGCCGTGTGACACACCGGTGACACAGAATTCGCGACTAGTCGAGAAATACGAGCCGCCCACATACATCCACATGTATGCGGATTTCCGAACCACAGTCCCACGCCCCACTACATACACTACTGGAGTTGCATATTTGGAAGAGTGAAAAAAAAAAAAAAATCAGAAAAGAAGAAAAGAGTAATCCTACACTCATGTGTTCCATGCCTAGACAGTGAGAGGAACCGGCAAATATATATATTTTTTTGCCACCTTGTCCGATCCAAAAATGATTGGAAAATTTATTTTTGCCCAAAAATCGCGTTTTGCCCCATTGTCTCATTTTGCCCCGCTCTTCCCTATATATATGTATATGTATATGTGTATATATATATATATATATATATATATATATATATATATATGGAAATATGAGCGATGCTCTCGCCTCGGGCTGTGGCAAAATCATTATCACGTGTCAGCTGGGTATTGCGCTCGAAAAAAAGGGGCACGTCATTAGGGCAGGATTACATTGAGCCGCGCCGGTTAAATAGAGAACCTTGTGGATATATCGTAATACCGAACTTCCTCCCTCGGGGGAAGCAAAAGTATATTCCCCGTGAGAGATTTTGCCCTACCCGCTGATTATGACCCCGTTACTCTACTTTTGCCATTATATGGCATCCATCGCCCCCCCCCCTCCCCCCTTAAACCACCCCCGCCCTTCGTTCGGCCTCAATGTTCTCCACACGTATTTACGGATTTATCCAGCGTGAGTTACTGTACAAGACTGATTCAGCGAAAATTTTTAATGAGTTCTCTCGTTTCGTTCCAACTTTTTGTCTCCGACACCACCGCGCGCACGTTTCGTTCCGGGATTATATCGGATGTGCGTCGTGCAATTCGCATGCTCGGTGTTTCGAAATTAGCGAGAAAGGGAATTGCAGAGCGCAGGCTTTTGTGGAGCAATATTCTCCCCTTGGCGATGTTTCGTGCACTCCACGAATTTTCAGACCATAGCCGGGTTGAGCGATTAACGTGTATGATAATAAAATAATAGTGACGTTTATTGTGTATATTGTTTATCGATGAATAAACCATAAATATTATTGTTGAGTATATTGTAATATAATTGTAATGTCGGGTTGATTAAATTATTTTTTGTATATAATTTTAAACTTGGTGTATCTTTGCAAGGTGTAAGCTTGCACATCACCTATCAAAATTAATTTTGATCGTCGATCAAATTTTTATAATTGTAGGATTGACGTAATTGCACGTGATTTTCTAAAATAACCGGTTAATTTTGTGGTAATGAAAATAACAAGACATTAGAATTTCTCCATAAATTAGTAACGCTAATCCCTCCCCCCCCCCCCCCCCCCAAAGCCGGATACGCGGTAAATCGAAGCCTCTGCCGGAAAAGAAGCGATTAGATATTTATAAAAATCAAATACATATTTATTTAGTCGAAATAAATATCTATTCGTGACGCCCCCGTCAATCAAATTATTTTCCTCGGTCTAAAAAGTGTTTTAGACCGAGAAAAATAATTTATTTGACCAAACATAAGAAAATAAAATAGTAAACAGTTGATCGATAAATCAGCAACGCCGATCCATCACTCGTTATATTTTTTTCCCAGAAACCCGCCGAAGACCGTCTACGTACAGCGGTAAATCGAAGCCTCTGATTAATCACTCCGGACGAGAAGCGATTAGACGAGGAATCCGGAGGGAATCCTTGGAATCGGGAGCGGTATGGGAAGAGAGGGGGGTGTGTGGAGGGCTGAATGGGGGGGGGGGGGCAAAATGGGCATCGTGCGTATTAACCGCAAAGCAGACGCAGAGCCGGGTAGACGTTGTGGCCCTGACAAAGACCTTTTGTCTCGAGATTCCCTAGCACAGTGCAGTCGAGAATCCACTGCGGCCTCTCCGAGCAGCGGCGGCTGCTGAAGCGGGCGAGCCTCGGTGTTTCCCGACACGCGTATGCGCGCACACGCCCCGATGTGTGTGTAGATAACACAGATACATCATCGCAGACGCCGGCGCTATCGCCGGGGCACTAATCATGAGAGCGTAAGGATAATGTCAACCCCGGCAGCAGTCAAGCACCGAGGGATGTGTGCAGTATTTGCCAGCCACCCCCCCCCCCTCCACCCCCGCGCGCCCCCCTCCGCAGGGCCACTGCGGCGGCGAGTCTCTACGCGCGGATACGTCAGATTTAACCCGCTATAATTAGCGATTACAGATTACCCTTTCGTCCATTAGCAGCCCTCGAGCGCGGTCGCCCTCTCATCTCATCGTGCGTAGCGTGGACACACACACGCAGGCGTGTATTCATACCCAGCTCGCATTCTCTACCGCAAACACAAACCCCTTTCCATCTACCACCCCCTCCTATAACTCCCATCGGAACCCCCCTTCGCTTCTGCCGGTTTTGGTCCACACCTCCATATTACGCGCTCTGCTCTGCAATTAGCAAACCGTATTGACTCTAACGTGTCGCGGCTGTAAGAAGGAATGAAAATAAAAAGTTGAAGATTTTTGAGGGGGCAAAGATATTTAGTTATTTTTTTGTTTATTTATTTATTTATTTATTTATTTATAACATATAGCAGAGCGTGTTGATTGCAACGTGTCGCAGTTATTAGAAATAATTAAAATTGAAAAAACCAAAAAAAAAAAAATAGGCGGATATATGGCATTGCATGGAAAATGTTCCAAGGAGCGTGTTTTCATGCCCTGTTCGCATTCTCTATCCCAAATACAACCCCTCTTTCTTAACCCTTTCTCTTCACTTTTCCTAGTTTTGGTCTGCACTGTAATAATAAATTGTAAATTTAATGTATCGGAATTCAAAGTTTCCCTACATTACCCACACTAATTGAACATCGATGTACTTTTTTTCTTAAATAAAAATACCAGACATCAAAATTACAAATCTTTTGCATCACAAAAAATGTACACAAAAAATAAAAATTACAACGCCCGAGGTCTTTGAATCTTCAAAAAGACTTCCGCCAAAAAAAAAAACCTTCTAAACACCTTTCATTAATTACCAAACAAAATTTGTCTTCGCTGTCCACATCTCTATATCGCGCTCTTTCGCCTGCAATCAGCAAACCGTATTGGCTCTATCGCAGTTTATTAAAACAAAATTGAAAGAAAAAAAAAAAAACCCAAAAAACCGGCAGAGCTATGGTATTACATGGAAAATTTTGCAGGAGGGGCTTTGGTACACGAAAAAAGGGAAGAAAAAAAAAGAGTCGAACGAAATAAAACGAGAGAATGGAATTCGAAGCTCGCTAGACAGAACGATCCCGATTGGACTGTCGCGATCAAATTTGGTCTTAATGGAATCGAATGATTTATCGACCGGTCCCGTAGGTTCCGGAGGGACGCCGCTCTCACGGGGGCATCGGAGGTGGAGGGGGGGGGGGGGAGGAAGAGGGACAGAGGGCTCTGACTCCGACTGCCGGTTCGCGGAACGCTCGCCCGCGATAATTGAAGCCATTGTCCCTCTTCATCACGCCGGGTGATGGGCAGTCGATGAAAACCCGTTATTCGAGAGCCGCCGCTACGAAATTCGATAAATCGTGGGATGAGCGGGGAGGAGATCGCGGCGTCGCGTTGTATTCCCACTCCTTTTTTTAATCCATTTTTTCCCTTTTTTTTGCTGCTCTTCTTTTAGCTCTTTCACCGCGGAAAACTCGGCGTCTCGAAGAGTCTCCAATCGACTCTGTAATAACGCTCGGAAATTCGATAAATCGACGAGGCAGCAGCCCGATGTTA
>JAPYZC010003463.1:0-11990 GCA_030522665.1 Ichneumoninae sp. A BG-2022a | reverse complement strand
TTTCCGCAAACGATTTAGGACTCAAAGTGTGCTGAAGACGTTGCATAGATTCGTGCTGTTTATTGGACACGATTCGGTTTCGGGCACCTGCATGTCACCAGAAACACTAAAGTGTTTGACACGCGATGCGCGGGAACTATGAAAGGTGCGATTGAGGTATTTGTGGAGATAACCGATAGCACTCGGAGAGACAAGACATTATTGTTGAAGCTTTCAATTGATATTCAATATATTGTTACAGACTTTTACTCAAGAGCTTCATGCTCACAGTTCGAAATTCAGACAAGTTCTACTGTTTTAAATTTTTTTACAAATTTGTCATGCGACGATGTCAGAGATTTTCTTCAGATTTTGCCCGGCGGCGCAGCTCTATAAAATTAGCCATAAAACTTTAGTTAAAAAAATGTGCAATTTATACTAGGCGTGGGGCAGGTTGTTAAAACAAACATCGATGTTAAAATAATCGATTATGAATAATCGATTTATATGAAGAAAAAAAAATCGAAATATCTGTCGTTTGATGTTGGTAGAATTGGACACCGAATGACATTTTTACCGACTGTAGATATTGCTAATGATAAATACGTGTACGCCAAAGTAAAGAGAAGGAAAATATAGATACAGGGTTTAAGGTGATGTGATATACCGTCGACGGTAACAAAAACTGTATTGCATGTCGTTTTGAGACCGCAGACCGCTGAGAAAAAAGAAAATTGTCTTACCCTTGGCAATCGTTTTTAAAATATTTGATAAATGTTTTTAGATGTTGGTAAAATATTTGTAAGATGTTGATATGTTGCCAAGATTCATATGTTTTAAACATCTTTTTGCGAACCATTTCTGAAACATTTCAATGTAAGATTTATGAGCATCCAAAAAAATATTTTCAAAATGTTAAAAAAATATTTTTTAATATTGGTAAAATATTTTTAATATTTCAAAAATAGTTCCGTGCTATGTGGACACTGTGGTGAAAGCCCTTAAGGTGATGTGATATAACCATCGCCCACTTGTGCCGCGCCCAACTGGTACCAAAAACTATACTGAATGCCATTTTGAAATTGCAGACCTCCGAGGAAAATGAAGATTGTCTGTCCCTGCGACTGACGATTCTCCAGGGAAAGACAATTTTCGTTTTTCTTGTCAGACCGTGGTTTCAGAACAAAATTTCGTACAGTTTTCGTTGCCGGCGGCGATATTTCACGTAACCTGAAACTAATTGCAAAATAAGGAATCGATCACATTTTATTTGTATATACATGTGTACCATAAATTTGCATGTATAGTCGGCAACGTAACTTAAACTTAAAACTTAGTCGACATCGTCTATTTTGTGCGTTGTGGAATTTCTGCTTTCTTGGCTCAGGGATGTGCGCCTTTGCAATTGGATGCTGTTATACTGGTCTGTGGAAAATATTGATATTCTTAAAATAATCGGGGTAAAGGTATTATATATTGTACGATGATACAATATTTATCTTTAATAAGAGCCTACTTGCTCGACTAAGTACTTCTCTTGTCCGTGCCGAAGGATGAAGGAAGGGAGGAAAAATAAGGATGAGGAGTTTTGGAAATATATTGAAAAATTTGATGCTGGAGGAGGAATGGCAAACGTGGGAACAAAAGTTGCCCAACGGATATCGATGGAGTTGTCAGGCAGCGAAGAAAGAGCAGGAGAGAGGAAGGGGGATGAGAGGAATAATCACCGGCGTAAGAGACGAGCTGGAAGAAGTGGAGACAGAAAGTACGACAGAAGGCCTGCAAGAGCGAAGGGTGCGGATAAACGGAGAGGAATGGAGAATATGGGTCGGATATGATAAAGGAACCGAGTTTACGGGGATGTGCGAGGAAATTGACGAACGATAAGAAGGATGCCTGCTGATAGGAGGTGATTTGAACGCGAGAATCGGATGCAAAGGTAAGAAGGCATGGCGGGAGGATGATGACGACGATGAAGACAGGTGATTGAAGGATAAACACAATTGCAATCGCGCTCATGTGACGTGAAATCCCGTTCTCCACAGCTTATCCTGCCGGTCCAATACCAAACTCTTTGCCTTCCACTTGGAAAAAGACGATGTAACAAATCGTGAGTTCGATATTGCGTTGCCCCTGAATATCGAAACGTTCCAATATACAATAAGTACATATGTTGTAAGCAAGCGTTCACCTTTTATCTCGCGTGCGATCACCATTCCGCGCAAATAAAAATATTCATAATTGTTAATCACGAGTCAAAGTGGTGCGTGGTTCGCCAGCTTGCACCCGATCATCGTATCTCGGCCAAGCGACGATACGCTCCAAAAATTAACATGATAGTTTTTATTTTTTTCTATTTTTCAAGAGAAAATCCTTTTGGCGTGTTTTGGCAAAATCGCTGGTAGTGGAGAACCGGTCGATACGTCGCATCTGCCGGTAGAGTTTAATAGGCTGACGTCTCATGTATCAGGCGTTATAAGACAGAACATTTGGAAAATCATACAACCGCGCCTCTGTCGGCTCTACCGGCAGGTAGAGTCGGTAAAACAGTGCTTATATATTGATAAAATTCTTGACTAATGATCTGTTCAAATTCATCCGTTGTAGATCGAGACATATAAACATCTTCGCAAGTTTCACTTCTGCCGCGTGTGCTCGCCACACACCCGCGTCTTTTCTTTATGGATTTTCCCCTAGAACAACATTTTTTAGGGAAAAACATAACGACCTAAAGTTGGGCTCGTACCCGGGACCCGCGGGTCACCTTTCGCATGCTAGCCTGTAACCGAAACGCTACGCTACCGCCTATCATTTGAATTTTGTCTCATTCTTAGCTAACTTTGAACGTAGCAAAAGCGGTCTTACCTGAAGTGAATGGCCAATAAATGTTTTATTTACTTATTTTTAATATATGACAATATTCTTTCATAGTATCCGCCCTAATAACCATACATTGTACCAGAAGGTATTTTACATGAGTCTTACGTATTGTTTTTTTTGTTAATATTTATTTCGGTACATGATATGTAAAAATAAATGCTAATAAAAATTAGCTTTGCACAGGACTCATATAATAATAGTATATTATGCCACAAGGCAGGAAAGTGCGTCTTTTCACCGAGTGCGAAGTTTGATGCCCGAGCGAAGCGAGGGCAGAAATTCGCACAAGGTGAAAAGGCACTTCCTCCCGAGTGGCATACGATACTTTTTGCCCGACTATGCTAAAAAATGGCCACATTTCTATGCCTGCAATGGGGATGGAAAGTTGTCCGCGGCAGTAGCTACTTTTCGGCTCGCTGGAACTACTTTTCGGCCCGCTGTTGCTACTTTTCGGCCCGCTGTAGCTACTGTTCCGCCCGCTGCGTTACTTTTCGCCCCGCTGCGATACTTTTAGGCCCAAAGCGTTTCTTTTTGACCCGCTGATTAAGAATCGACAACTTTCCGCCCCCGTTGCAGGCATGGAATGTGGACTTTTTAGCGTAGGCGGGCAAAATAGTACATTACTCTACGAGCGCGAAAAACGTTTTTCTAACCAGTGTGAGTTTGCAGCACGAGCCGAAGGCGAGTGCTGTAATCGCACGAATTAGAAAAAGTGTTTCGCACGAGGGATGTGTGAAATTTTTCGTCACAAGGTGCGAAAATGGCGATTTTACGCACGCGAAGCGGGCGGAAAAGTGGCCATTTCCGCAGCGAGTGATGAAAATACCTTTTTATTTCAGTAAATAAATAAAGTATTCATTGACAATGCACTTCAGACAATAAAACTTTTGCTGCGTCCCAATCTTGCTAGGAATTTAAAAAATTCCTAGCATAACATAGTATGACATAGGATGACATAGTATGACATGGCATGACATAATATGACATAGCATGACATGGCATGACATAGCTGTATATAATAAGACATACGTCTTATTATCCAATGGAATGACCAAATAAATGATATAAGATATTTACAAAAACAGTGACAATTTTAATTTAATCGGCGACGATGAAATAAATTTAATCATCGATTTAATCTTTAACGATTATTATTATGGACGAATGCGTACAACTGACGTGATCGAGTCTAACGGTCGTCGGATTCCTATTCTATATTTTATTCGATGATATAATTTCGAATATGTGCGCCAGGTAGCTTTCAAATAACCTAATAAACCTTTACTTTAACAAACAATGCTTAACTAATTTTGATAGGGCGGACTAATTTTGATAGGACGGTCTATGATCCGTGCATTGAACGGACGACCGCAGAGTATGACAAGGCTGTCTTAAATGTCTGGAAGATAAAAATGATTTATGAATTATATTTGAAGGACAATTTATCGGAAGCCATATAATTTGTACGATTTTTCTCACCAGACCATAAGTTCTTACGGACAGGACCAACAATTTCCCTGCTGTTAGTTGACAAGATTTGCGACAACGCATTGTTATCAATTGTAGACATTTCTGAGCCTTACATGATAGTTTGTACCATTGGCTGTTTTGTCTGTGGAGAAGAAAATCGTTTTTATGAGGACACGCCACTAATCGTTGACTGCTTACTTACATATAAAAGGGAATATTTGTACTGTGATCTATCAAAATTTGAGAAATATAGCACTCTACGTAGAAGTGCAATGCTATAGTCAATACCATAACTATACATTTTAAGGTTGCTTCGGGATCATCTCTTTTGAAAAGAATCTGAATGTCCAAGCGAATTATCTATCAACTCGGAACATTGTTTATTGTTGGTAGTAATTTATTACCTGAAGACATATTGCCATTAAGAAAACCATGCCGAACACGAGGAGAAAACATAAATACCATGTGTAAGTTGCCTCGACGAGATTGGCGTATCTGACAACAGTGGATTTATTCATTATATTATATTAGCATTTGTAGATTCATACTCTAAATTGTATTACTCGATAGCATCATTGTGTCTGTCGATACACGAAGCTAGGTGTAATGTATCATTTTTGTCTAGCGTATGTCGGCTTCCTCTCTTTTCTACTGATTTGTCATAGTTCCTGATACGTTCTAATTTATGCCTGATGGTGTGTCGGTTGAAACTTTATTATTATGTTTTATTATATTATTATCACAAATTATCATCGACGCACCCCAATGCAGAAAAAGTACCACAAACATGTTGCACGTGAGTAACTAATATAATGTCACCGGCTATTATGACAGTCACAGTCACATATAAGCATACGTAAGAGTACATAATAACGTAATAATAATACTTCTGCGCATCGAAATAATAATAATCAATGGGATATGGAAATAGTCCGGGTTCAGTTCCGTTCATCAGGATAACGTCGATAATCTTTGTTATTATCGGTTGACTCGAATAGACGAACATGGCTGAATAGACCGTGACTGTACGCAATGACGATAAACATATTTAAAAAATAATCAACTTTATAACTAACCCTTACCACACTTTACTAACCTGTGTAAACAATTATAATCTTATTTCCCCGTTCGGCATATTCGTGAAGAATATTAACTTCGCGATCTTGAGCCCACTTGTGCCAGTCCCAACGAATCCGATTTAACAACTTTTTTGTCTGTGCGTATCGAACAAATTCTCGTCAGCAATAGGTACCGAGTAACTGGCTCGCTCTCTGCCTCAATTATCATAAGAGCATGTGAAACACCTTTCCGAGTGTGTCTCTCTCGCTCCGCTGTGAGCGCCACTGATGCTATCTCTCTTGCACTTCATAGTGTTTCACATGCTCTTAATATTGTACTTATATATGCAAATATCAAACTGACCCTTTGCGCATTCCACATAAAACCAATGATCTTCGTAGCCAAAATAATCTCAAAAAGGAACGACATGGCGGAATCGACGACGACACTCGAGTCGTCACGGTCTTTCATAAAAGCCAATGTCTGAGGTATGATTTGACTGACTACGAGAATAATTAGAGCTATTAGACGCCCGCCTCTGGCACGGCTGCTCTGATACGGCCATTGTCCACAGAATGACATCAAAGTTTTACTTAATCTGTAGTAACGGTGTTGAAAGAAATCCATATTGAGACGATCTATCATCGACGATGGTGTTGAAGCGACTACTCTCGTTTCCTACGGAGCGCAAAACGCCAAGAGCTTATTTTGCCATAGAATTTCATTGTTTTCTTCACAGCTTGATTTTCAATGGTATTATGTCAAAGCATTACAGCTCGATGTACATTTAAATTGCCCCTGTCAGAGTTGAGCGACAGCGTTGCGAGGGTTTATAGCATTTGTTCGCGGTAAACCTCATCACTTATTCAACTGCTGTTCGCGAGCCTTACGAAGAACTCATAACTTCGAGACCTCGAGCTTACATGGATATTTGCTGGAAAATATTCTTCTATTGCAGTCAATTGAAATATAAGATATTTCTCAACTCTGGCGTGAAGTGAGCGTGTTGAGAGACTGTGACGAGAAATACTTGTTCTCCGTATACGATGCAGCCGTGTTTGAGTGAGGGAAACGCAAATCGATGGTAAGGAACCGACGCAGTAGTGGACTCCTTAGATGTGGGTAGAATCGTGAGATGTTTGATAGTCGATATTTGTTCCGTGCGTAATGTTGAAGTCCGTATATAATTTACAAGTCATCCAAGCACTCCGCATTAATCGTGGTGTATGTCTCGATAATAACCCTGATAGAAATTTAGGAAATTCAAGTCGGGGCCTTAACAAACCTTTAGCGGATCTGATCAGGGTATAATATAACATTCCAAGATTTCTACAAGAGCCGGAGAAACTCAGATAAGCTACACCCTAGCAAGTTGACGGACGGCTACTTTTAGGGGAAAAAACTAAAAAACGGACCGAATAACAGACACGTCCGTTGGGGAACGAAACGGACCGCAAAAACGGTAAAACGGACCGTACGTTTGGATTGGTCCTTTTTCGGTTGCCGAGGAAGGACTGAACATTTTTTATTAAAATGTATGGCTAAGTTTTTTTATTTTTTTGTTGCTTTGCTTTTAATTCTATTTTTAATAAAAGGACAGAATAAAAATACGATCTTGGTCCATTTTCAGTTGCGGGAACCGAAAACGGACCAAAGCAAATTTTTCGAAAGAAACCGTTCGGTCCGTTTTCGGTTTCCGCAACAGAAAAACGACCAAATGCCAACAAAAAATGTACAGTCCGTTTTGTCGTTTTTTACGGTCCGTTTTGTTCCCCAACGGACATGTCCGTTTTTCGGTTCGTTTGCAGTCCATCAACTTGCTAGGGCACAACGTTATAATGATTGTGCGGTGGGTTATTCGGGAATTGGGCATATTTTCTGCATTATCCGAGATGTTACTCATCCAAGGTACGGTCTCCCCACATGACCTCGGTTAAACAAGGTCTCACTGTACAAGAAATTTCTACACCTATTCAAATCAGAAATATAATTTGTGACGGGCCCGTAACACGGAAAATTCCGGCAACCATACCTGAGCCACGTACAAATATAATGACGCCCTGTTTTCCCGTATTTTCCTTCGATCCTTTGTGCTTCGATCGGTTGGGCGCCAGGTAATCTATTCTCCTTCCCGATTGCCAGGGATCGATGTGCTCGTTTCCGGTCCTCGTTGCTGGCTCGCTGACGGCGTGGGGTTGGGGGACAATGCAAGATAATCAATATCGAGGTTCCAACGTAAATCCGCACTGCGCACGTGCATTACAAATTTATTTAATTAATAGTGTTTGTTCGATACAAGAAAACATCACTCATCCATTTGACGCTACTCGTGCGACTGGAGTCTCACCCTTCATACGGTTTCACACTGTTTTTACCCGAAATTATTTTCCGCAGCAGCGGATGCTCGAGCATGGGTCTTAAACTCGGACTCAAACCCCCGATGTTCGGCTGATCGACGCGTGCGTATACTCTTCTCGGGATTCTACCTCGCCCATTCTTTCGGATCTTTCTTCGCGGCTTACGCGGCATGTTCTTTCCCTGCACTACGATTTTCCGGGTGGGCTCCCGAACACGGTACTTCACACTCTTGACAGGAAATCTCGACGCGATCGGCGAGTTGACGCGCGCATACTCTCGTGTCGGTACTCACTCACGTACCTTGATTTTCGACTCCACCACGGAGCGAATATTATTTGGCGCCACCAGCAAGGCCATGCTCGACAGTGAGTATGGGCGGGGCATATGATGCGGAGCCGGACCCGCTGCTGTGAACAAAATCGAGGTCCTAGTGTACTTTTCATTTTTCACAAAAATTTCATTTTTCAACCGAAAGTGACGTCATTTCTGCATAAAAATTCTCAACATTTTAATCATTTGTCATTTCTTGCGCCCGCGGTGTGCCAGATGTTTTCACTCGTGTTCACATTATTGGATGATCCCCAATAATTATGAAATGAATGTTGAGGTCGATGGATGTCTATTTCGCCACTCGAGTAATCAGTAATTAAAATTAAATTACTTTAAATTCACATTTTATTCTCGGATTTGCACTTCGAAGGGTTCGATTTTAAGGATGATCCCCACTTTTCCGTCACCAGTTCGTCTTCTTGCTCGTGACTCAATGTCGCATGAACCCCACTCCGACCGGCACCGTCAGCACATTCGTAACATAAGTGATCTGAGCTCTTTTGTAGGTGAGGAACATAAATCAACGAAAAAGTACTTTTAAGGGGGCCTTTACAATGCTAAGCCCCACTTAACGAACTTCGAACGAAGGGACTTAGAATACCAAGGGCTTATATCCTCCCCAGTGATCTTAAGGTCTGGTTATCCTGTCCTGTCTTTTTAAAGAACCTACGCCTTAGAATTCGAAGCCCCATGGATTTTTGTTCTTATTATCCTAAGTCAATCCATTAAGTGGTGCTTAGAATTGCAAGTTCATAAGTCTTCGATACGGACTTAAAATAATAAGTGCTTAAACGCATAACGGAGGGGTGGGGCAGGAAAGGTGGACGAGGAGGGAGAGAGGCGGACTTAGTTTTCTGAGCCCTTTAAAAAACTTATGCCTTATTATTTCAAGTTCATTTCGTGAACCTAAAAGAGTAAGGTCAGAAGTCAACAAAAAATGGGTACTTAAGAAATTGAATAGACTCTTTGGATGTGGCTGCCTGCATGATCCATTTTTGTATTGTCTTTAAATAACAAAAATTTTGAACCGGGTCAACGATTTCGGATAGTATCGACATACCGATAATTGTCGGGATATCTCAATTCATAATTGAAATCGTGTCATTTTCGTTATTGTAATAAGATGTAATATATTGCATCTCTACATATAATATCTCTTAACGGTGTATTGAATGGGCGACCGCAAAGTATGACAGGGCTGTCCTAAATGTCTGGAAGATAAAAATTATCGATGAATTATATTTCCGTGACAATTTATCCGATCGGAAATCTTTTTTATGAGGTCACGTCACCAGCCCTTGACAGCTTACTTACATATAAAAAGGAATATGGATACTGTCATCTATCAGAGTTTGGGAAATGTAGGACTCCACGTAGAAAGGCTAATATTTTCTACCACGATGTCCGAGGCAGGAAATCGTGACCTTGGTGGCTCATAAGATGTTAAAAACGCAGACTGCAAATCTCTAAATTTTTTTTGCGTTATACCCATAGGATGAAGTATATTCAGATGAAGTTGAGTCGGATGCGATCTCTTTAACGAGTATTATAAATTATGGAATTAAATTATCGATCGAAGTATTCGAAGTATAGTGGAGGGCCGGGGTCGGACGGCATTCCGCCAGCTCTACTCTGAAACTGTAAATTTACGCTTGCTCGACCGATATATACCATTTTTGATAAGTCGTTAGGATCCGGTATATTTCCCTCGTCGTGGAAAATTAGCCCTGTGACGCCGATTCTTAAATCTGGAGATAAATCACAGGTCACAAACTATAGGGCGATCTCGGTCCGGGGCTCTCCATTCCTAAGTTGTTCGAGGCCATTGTAACGCATAATCGGGAAAATATATTTAGTGCCGGGATCGCCCAGTTGCAGCATGGGTTTTGCAAGGGGAAGTCGACGGTGACCAACTTTGCGATTTTCACAAATTTTATTACGAAGGCTTTCGGAGAAGAAACTCAAGTCGACACTGTGTACACAGACTTTTCAAAGGCGTTTGATAGAGTTAATCACCGAATGCTCTTTGCAAAACTTGAGGCGCTGGGGGTTTCGGGGCAACTATTGAAATGGATTAAAAATTACTTAACAGAACGAGTCCAAATGGTCAAATCTAAACCAGTTTTCTCAAGAACTTTTAGTGCGGTATCAAGTGTCCCACAGGGATCAAATCTCGGACCATTATTCAATGTATTCATAAATGACATCGTAGGAGTTATTCGTCACTCCAGTATCTTGTTATTCGCAGACGACATGAAAATATTTAGGGTGATAAGTAGTTCGGAAGGTGGCGAAGAGCTGCTGGTGTACTCGAACAGTGTAACGGTGTGGTGCGAGAGTGATGAGTTATTTTTAACTATATCGATATGCCACACTGTTCACTTCACAGGAAAGCCCGCCGTGATCTGTTAGAATTACTTAATTAATGATACTGTACTGGGAACTGTTATATCGGTATGAGATCTGGGGGTTAGAATCGACTGCGAATTGTCTTTCTCGGAGCACATTCGCGCAATAACATCGATAGCCGTGAGGATGCTGGGATAAATACGCCGCTGTCCCGTGGCTTTCATAGTGGTTTGGTCGGTTACATTTTGACAATATACCACTATGGTTTTTTCAGTGGTTGATTTCGTTACGGCTCCTTCGAAAAGCAATGCTTTCGGAAAACGCAACAAACCTATACAATGAATAAAAAGACCGGGTACTGTTCCGTGATACCATGAACGGATAATCGTCCGTGTCTTAACGGTGACAATGCTCGTGCGTTGTTGATCGCTTATCGAGAGGTGCGTTCCTTCTTGATCCTCGTGAGATTGCTGGCTTGATGCTCAATCGTCGATCCTCGTAAAGTCGATCGATGGTGGCGGTGATGTCCAGGCTCTTCAGGACACTGCAGCTCGAGTGGTCTTCCGTTGGTGGTATTGGAGAATAGACTGTCTTCGGTGGCTTGCGGCCGGGCTTTTATACCCGCCCGCGTGCAGACTATGACTCACTCGCTGTGCCTATGACGTCACGCATCGAGTGCAGCGCTTTCACCACAGCGCCGCCCTTTCGCGCCAGCTGCACTTTGTGTGCTGCAGGCGCGAAAACGAGGGGGAAATGTCCGAACCGTCGCACACCTAGAGAATTTCGAAACGAATAATATGACCCCTAACAAAAATTAGTTTTCAATACAATACCATGTGGAAAATGAAAAAAAAAAGAAAAAAATGCACACCTAGAGGATTTCATAACGAAGAAAATGAGCCCAGAGAAAAGTCTGTACGATGAAAAATTCTGCAGTTATGGCATGTCAAAGATTACATTTTGTCTGAAACAGATACAGTACACGACCGCGTTTCTCCGATCCTCGAGAACCAATCCAATTAAGCACGACCGCGTAAGTTGGATACCCCACTACTTGCCCAAGTACCTACCCACCGTCCCTTTCCATACGCAAAAATTGTCGGAGCAAAGGGAAGAAGTCGTTTGTTTCCCCACCAGGCAGGTAACGGACCTTGAGAAGGGGCCGAATTGGACTTCCGCGGTCGTCATTTTCGGAAATACGCGGTCATTCGGAATTATGCGGTTGGGAGAAACGCGGTCGTGTACTGTATCTTCAAAGTTATGATTTGGAACAGGTTTGTAAGCAGTTGTTAATTTTCGTAAAAAAGTTGTAGTTTGACCTCATTCTTTTCTTTTGTCCCGATTAAGTAATAGTTTTTCGTGGAAAATTGTAGTCTTCACTACAAATAACTACAAAAAACTACAAAATTTTGTCAGGGTTAACTGACTGTCCCACCTTGATGGCTAAACTCCGGAAGACTGTCCCAAACCGGCAGAGAAGAGCACGGATTTTCTTCAGAACACCAAAAATTGGATCGGGACTAACGGAAAGATCTGCTCACTACCGATTCACGAGCGTTGCAAAC
>JAPYZC010003462.1:0-23184 GCA_030522665.1 Ichneumoninae sp. A BG-2022a | reverse complement strand
GAATCATTTTCATAAAAAAAAAAGTTTTGTTGCCGGGTAATTCGTTAACCAATTAATTTTTTGATGAATTTGTTAATAACATTTTGCAATTATTATTATTATGCAAAATTAATCTTCTCAGTACCTTTAATATACATGATTTTTTTTCAGATTTTTACACCATCAAGAAGTACTCACAATTTTCTCTTATTGTTGTCGAACTTGTGCGAAGTCAGCGCGCAGCGAGACTCCCTCCTTAACCATCCGATCATCGGGTACCTTCACCTTACACATATTTCAATTAGGTTGTCTTCGCTCATTTACGTGTTTATTATTTATTCATAGTTTTCCCAGCCGCAGGTAAAATGGCGAGTAATAAAGCGGCGTAGCGAAGGAAAGCGAAGAGGAGATCGTTGCGGGACGACAGGCGTGTTGATTACCTACCGGAGGCAGGAAGATTCATTAAGCTTCCGGGGCCGAGAGGAGAGACCGGGCGAGAGGTAACCGCCGGCAGCGAGAATATACAGTCCGGGAGAGCGAGAGAGGCTGGAGGAGAGACTCGTGATGTTGTCACCGATCCGGTCTTCGCGTCACGAAACCGTTCCGGCATGCTCGGAGGAGTCGTCGTTGTGGAACTCGAACGACAACGAGAGACGATCGTTGACTGGCTTTCTCGCTGACAACTCTGTTTGCGAGCCTAAACGAGTTTCCCCTTCGTTGTAGCCGATCGATCGAACGAACCGACGAACGAACGAACGACAAGGGGAACGCTATAGATATCAACGGCGACGAGGGCTCGTTTCACCACCGCGAGAGCCCTGTTAGCCCCGTCGCCGCGAACGCTGCCCCGACTGATCGAGTGGAGTACCAATGCGAATAGTCAGACATCGAGAACGGCCTGATTTTCGTTTGCTCCCTTATTCCACCTGGCTTTCCGATCGGCGGAGATGAATCACGATTTCCGGAGACGGGACACTTCGATACGTGCGATACATCCTTGGAACCATTTAAACGGCTCTTCATTAACGCTCGGTCGGGTTCCCGATAGCGTGACGTCACTTCCGGTTTTTAAATCACCGTTTCGAACTGGAAGAGACGTCATGCGGGGAAACGTCAGAGCCGGTTCAAAAATCTCATTATTCGACCGAAAGTGACATCGTACTTATGTCACTTCCGGTTTGACAATCTCATCTTTCCACCGGGAGTCACGTATTTCCGGTACGACGTCACTTCCGGTCGAAAAATGAAGTTATCGAACCGGAAGTGACGTCACAACGAGATTTTTCAAATTTCTCTGCGTGGCGTCATTTCCGATTTAAAAGGGAGATTTCGAAACCGTCAGTGTTTTTTTTCTGGAATGTAACTCGAGTGCAACCAGTGACAGAAACCTGTGAATTAAGGAACCCAGGAAGGTGTTCGACCGAACAGAATGTGTGCGACCAGGCGTGAAGCCCTCACAGAGCCGAACTGAGGCCGGTTGTCAACGGTCTTCGTTGTCATGACAAATCCGTATTGACGCAAGTTACTGCAGTTTATCCCTCACTGCTCGAGAAGATAAAGTTGGAATGAAGTCATTTGAATGGACTATATATGTGTGCATCGTTTCGAATACTCCGAGGCTCCGATCCCTTTCCATTCATTCTGACGCCGAAGTGCACCAAGAATTCAACGTCACTCCGGTGAAGAGGCGCCCCGCTATTGGACCGGAGAGCTTTGATTGTCTGAGAAGTTGCTCGGTACACTCCGATGTCCTCAGAAACTGAGGTGAGAAATCCTCGTGCCGATGCCCCGCAGGCCGCCTCGACCTTTCGGTCAACGTACCGCGTTCCACTTGTCCGACCGACGGGCGTTCGTACTACTGGCGCTCTCGTATACCCGACGGTATTTACTGTACGTATTGTATGGACCAGCGGACGCGAGTTTACGATTAATTAATTTTCCTGACGTTCCTGACGAAACTCAATTTGTTCTCACGGAAAAACAGATGCAGCGAGTTGTGAACACCGTACAGGAAACCGGCACTTCTGGTGCGCTCCCAACGGCCATTTGAATTCCCAACCATCACCTCGCAGCCGACCCACACTTCGGTTTCATGGAAAATGTCACGTTACGATTTGTTTATTGCTCTCTTGTATTCGTATCTGATACGGTCGATTATGTAATATTGGAATAAATGTCGAATCCACCTGACTCGCCGATCGCCCTCGTAAAATGCAAATGGCAATTTGTTTTTTTCGCGAACTTAAAGATATTTTCTTCGAAATTTTGTCACTATTTGTCTGATAGTATGCTCATCGCTGTGGTAAGTTTTTTATTCGAATCTGACACAAATTTTTACGTTCGTTACCGACCGGTTTCCGAAACGTTTACCCGGTACGTTATGTGCGATGTAGCTTTTCGTAACTCATGCATGAAAAGTGCCATTTTTTGAAGCATGCCCATGTGGGCCCGATTTTCCTTTACGCACGCGTCTTGTATTTTACGCACGCGTCTCGTACTTTACGCTCGCGTCTCGTACTTTACGCACGCGTCTCGTACTTTACGCACGCGTCTCGTACGTTACGTACGCGTCTCGTACTTTACGCACGCGTCTCGTACGTTACGCACGCGTCTCGTACTTTACGCACGCTGGCTGTACAACGCATAAAGTTCGCTTTACCGCATTTGTATCATAAATTACTATTGTACACGCATTACTAAAAAACTACATAATGAAAAAACCTTAAAAAATTTAAAACGTTTCAATTTTACCGTTTTACCGTTTTATATCGATCAGAAACGGCTTTTGGCCCAAATATCCTTAATGTCCATTTCTGATGCTCGACCCTTGAGTCAACGAATCACCGGACTAAGCAGGCTGCCTCAACGGATATCAGAAAAAAAAAACATTAATCGAGACGAGTGAGCTTACGCATTCTTGGCTCTCGCGACTACTGCGTTGCATTAAACATGCCTTCACGACGAGGGGTTGGGTTGAAGGTTTTACCCGTCTAATTTCTGCCGAAACTTTGGCCGAACTATTCCCATTAGGTAGTTTCGGGCCTTTTTGTAGCCACGCCGTTGAGGGTAGCGCACAGTGTTACCGCATGCCGGTGGTGGCCAGCTTCCGGTTCGCTTGCAGCTTCCCTCTTGCAGTCTTCTCCCGCTGTATACGCAAATGCTACGGTTATTGGTCCAACTTGTGTCTCGGCCGATAAACACAGCCATTGTCACACTCGTGTCCCTTCTCAGCCGACACGATTGACTGCCAGTCCCGGCCAACGACTGTTGGCGGGCCAAAAACTGAGGCGCTGCTTTGCCCAACCGAGCAGCGCACACCGACGGCAGCCTCGCCCAGTGTGGCAGCTATAACGACGGCGAAAACTTCGTCGAACGTTGATTCTGTGTGCGATTGCGGCTTGGGAAAACTTTGCACATTTAGCCTGTCGCTGGAGCTCCTGCGAGGCGGCGGCTAAACCGACTTCTCTCTTTACCAACGTCGACGGGTATGCATGTATGTATATCCAGCGACGCCTTTTGCCTCCCTTATTTACTTTGCCCCCTCGGCGCCTCCTCGGGCTGCTACCGGGCGGGGTAGAAAATTAATTTCGAATAATAAGTAGCGGCGACACATCGAGGCAATGCCCGCGGGTCGAAGGTGGAAATGAAATCCGCTCGTGACTTACGAGCTAAACTGTCTCTCGTTTGAGTACGCATGATACGCTACTTCGTCGAAGTTCCGTACGGAGATTCTCGTGGATTGTCAATCGTTCGGCGATACGACGAAAATGTAACATGTGTGCACAGTAAAAAATAATTTCGGAACATCAATGCAAAATTTCGTAAAAATCATTGTACTTTAATTTGTACTTTAATTTGTACTTTAATTTGTACTTTAATTTGTACTTTAATTTGTACTTTAATTTGTACTTTAATTTGTACTTTTATTTGTATTTTTATTTGTACTTTTACTTTAGTTTGTAAAACTAGATTAACAGATAAAAAATTGACGTTTGTGGTCAATAAGGTGTTGTAAAAAGTACAAACTTTTTTTACTGTGTGGAAGTACTCCGGGACGGATCGAAAGAAAAATTTATCAAATTTGATTTACTTTTTTGTTGATATTGATTTTGTTGAATTTAATTTGGTGACTCAGACTCGATGTTTTTTTTTTAGATTAACACAAGATCGCTTGAACCAGTGAATTAACTTTTATTCGACTGAATTTTATCCCTGTACCAAAGAAAAATATTCTACAGTGAGTGTCGTATGAAAGCATTTCGTTGATTTCAGGATTTTCTTTTTATTTGGTGTACTCGAGCGTTTTTGTCAAATACTCGTCAACGCGGTGCGTTCGCGAAAAGTCTCGTTTGGGCTCTTTGCAGACTCGACGTCAGTCGGTCCATTCGCTGGTCCCGAGTTTCGCAAAAAAAGAAGAAAAAAAAACTACCTCGCCAACGAAAGGGATAAAGGAATTGCAACTATTGCGAAAAAATAAAGTCGTCGATTGCTGTTTTCGGACCCGACAACAGCCTCGCGGCAATTGCTTTCTTTTTTTTTGTTTTTACAAAACGTACCTTCGGACCTCCGAGCTTTTCACGATTGCTCAACGTTTTCGGTAGGTGCCAGAAAGCATGGACTTTATTGCGGGACCAGGTTGGTCGCCGGGTAAAAAAATCCATTTTCGCTGTACCGCGGCGGTGTTTCCAGCCGCGATTCCCTCGGGCTCCGTCTATATTGCCAGGGGTGCGAATTGTCGTGGATAATTTAACGACCCTAACGCGGGATCTTAATGTCCCGTGTACCTCAAAGTTTCGCCGTCGAATTGCCCCAGAGTTGTATGAGCTCCCCTGTAAAGGAGACCGGGGCAAAACGGGCACCGAGGCGAAACAGGCATCTCGACTAAAAATACGCATTGGGGGCAAAACTGGCACCGTCGTAAGTTTCTTATAAACAACTTATTTTCATTTCGTGACATTCCTTAGCAAAATTATCATTTTATGTCTTGGTGCCCGGTTTTATGTATATATTTTTTTTTCATGAAGAATTTGACTTATTTTCCGCCCTTTTATTATGTATCAGAAAAGGGCGAAAAATAAGTCGAATTCTTCATGAAAAAAAAAAACTACCACTAAGACTAAAAATGATAATTTTGTCTTTATTGATTGTTCATGATATGCTTTTTTATCAAGATAACGGAAAAATAAACGAAAATTGACCCTCGACCGACTCGTAATATAGTTCCCTGCAGAATATGCATGGAGTATATAATTTTTTTTCGATTGTCGAGTCTTTCCTTGGCTTTCGTTTCCCCTGTCCTTTCCTATTTTCCAGGATCTTCGGCGGCCTCCTTTCGATCAATTGCTGGCAATACAGTGATACATTTAAAACCGCAGTTCCGTCAGTATATTTATTATATATTATATATATATGTATATATATATATATTTATTTATTAATTCATGAACATTTCGACTTATTTTCCGTACTCTTCGTGTACGGAAAATCTCGGAATGTCAGAAAACTGAAATTAGTCGTTTATAAGAAAGTTAAGACGGTGACCGTTTTTCCCCCAATACCTGTTTTTACTCGAGGTGCCCGTTTTGCCCCGATCTCCCCTACATGGTATTGCTACGATGGTACGCGCCCCGATCGAGACAGGATAATAATCGAAACGTTTTGAGCCCCGCCCTAATAATTTAAATTACACTGCACACCGCTGATTTCGGTTTGTTTGTTCGCGTCTATCCGGCCGATATCGTTTCTGTAAATGAAGCTCCGGGCGGAACGAGGGATCGAGACTGTGCGGTCGACGGGTCACATCCACAAAGTGCCAAATCCGAGATTTCACCGTCAGAGGTTCTCTCCCCGCACATGTATACGCGGGTGGGCCGAAGGGTTTAATGAGGAACCGACGGAGTGACGCTGCGTGCAGGCGCATCTGATACGCGGTCCCGAATAACCGATTGCATGGACCATCCTGGAATAGTCAGCCGGAATTCCATCTGGCTTCGACACATCGGACGTGCGTCCGCAAATTTGGAATAGCGAATTAACCGATCCTTCTTCCGGCCGTTTGGATAATGCGTCCATTGACGAGCCGTTACACAGCTCGGGGCGAACGTTAGCGGCGATCGGTTCGATCGACGGCTCGGACCGGCGACGCGGATGGTAAAAATTCGTTACAGAAAAATCGAGGAAATTTGTAATCGTAACATTTAAAAAACATAAAAAATTAGAATCTTCAAAATTAGAATCTTCAAAATAAGAATCTTCAAAATTAGAATCTTCAAAATTAGAATCTTCAAAATTAGAATCTTCAAAATTAATATTTATAAACCGCGGCAAAATTGCCGCAGTAAAATCGATTAAATTTTGATGCGGTTCGTATTAATTAAGGCAACCAACGAACAAACCCCAATATCGCAAACCATAGAATTCCTCATTACTGACACCGAACATCCAAAGTACGTCGGATCGCACTGCGCACTAAAATTTTCATCGAACAATTAATACCAACCCATCGACCGAATGATTCTGCAATAAATATTACGTTTGCAAGATTGAATTATGTAAACCGCGTGTTTCGTCCGTTTTAATTAGACACCGAATTCCGTGTAATATGATTTATTACGCCAGTCTCATCGTATCGCCGGAATTGGAAATTCGCTCGAATAAATGCCAACATCTACACGAGAGCTTCAATCAACCGTGAAATATTTCGAAGTGATATCGAATACCGAATTCGACAAAATAATGACGAAAAAAAAAAACAAAACAAAAAAATGTCCATTTCCCCTTGCGACAAATGGCTCGAGATATCGAGTCGGGAAACGTACGGTCCGAATTGTCACCCCATCGCAGCGGGCCCGAAGTGGACGCACTAACGTTAGCAGTAACAGTCGGTGCGGGGGTGGAGAATATCGGTGGAGATTTTCAAGCTGTTACATGACGAACGGACCGGGGCGCCGGCCGATGGTGACGTTTTGACCATATAATTGCACTGTGCCGCGCGTCTGCATCGGCTGCATCCGAGGGACCGGAGTGCTGCGCGCAACGCTATGTATTTACCGTGCGTATTAGGTAACATCGTTGTGCCGAATCGAGCTAACGCGCAAACCGTAGCGAGCCCATTCTCCCCCGCCGTGCGATTTGGCGTAGTTAAAGCGCCGCGATTGCGCTCCGCGTCGGCTAAAATTCCCAATTATTTTGGAAATAGCTTTCCGCGCTGGGAGCGCGCGCGCTTCCTCTTCGACGCGCGAGTCCCGCTCCAGAGTTCGTTCGCGGTCGCCGCAAATTGGTCTGCGGCGATGTGCGAATCGAGGCGCGACAGAGGGAGGAGAGCGAAGCCTCCGATGCGGCGAGCGTCGAGAGTCGCGGCAAAATCGATCGGTGCCATTGAATGTCACGCGATACACTCGAAAACAGGCGAAACAGCGAAATCGCGGACGCTCGAGACGAGAGAGGGCTAATGGGCGCCGATTGGACGATCGTTTCGACGGCACGATCGGCGCTTCGGCGGTGCGGCTATTAATTAATCGAACGATTAACATATCAAACGGTCGTGAAATTTTCCGCCAATTATTGGACATTTTTGACGGTAAATTATTCGATGATGAGGAACGCGGGAGAACGCACCCAGAAAAATAATTTATTTGACGGCCACCGTTTATTTGGTTTAAGTGAAATATTTATTTGATTTAAATAAATATTTATTTGATTTAAATAAATATTTATTTCATTTGAGTAACTATTTACTTAATTAAAATGAATATTTATTTAAATCAAATAAATATTTGACTTAAACCAAATAAACGGTGGCCGTCAAATAAATTATTTTTCTGGGTGCGATAGGGTCGAGCTGGAACGGAAGCGACGTGTTTTTGGATATTTGCATATTTCTGTATTTTTTAAAATCCCTTCGCTATAGTCGAGGACGATAGGCGTGGGGTTTATTATGGTGAAATCGATGCGGCGAACGACGAGAGTCGCGGCAAAATCGATCTGTGCCATTGAATGTCACGCGATACTCTTGAAAAAGGAGGAAAGACCGAAATTCCGGACACTCGAGATGGAAGAGGGCTAATGGGCGCGGATTGGACGATCGTTTCACTGGCACAATCGTCGTTTCGACAGAACCGTTATTAATTAATTAAACTATTAATATATCAAACGATTATTAAATTTTCTGTCAATTGTGGCAAATTTTGTCGGTAAATTATTCATCGATGAACTAGGCGTGAGAACAATCGGGGTCGAGTCGGAAAGAAGGCGACGTTTTTTTTTGCATATTGTGTATTTTATTATTTTACATATTTCTGTTTTTTTATCAGTTCGCTAACATGTCGAACTGTATATGTAATGTTTATTACGGTGAAATCAATACGGGAGGTTTCCGAGCATCGCGTGTCTTTCGAATTTCCGTGTCGATTTTGAAAACAGCATGCAAATTTCAAGCACTAAAAATGAATGTGCAACATTTAACTGTTTGCGCCAAGAGTGGGTTAAATTTAATAAAAAATATAATATTAAACGGTAATAAAAAATATAACATTTCACAACTGAATATTATTCACAAACGACCACAATTTGTTGTTATTGTTAATTAAAATATTAAAGTAATAATAATAGTCAACAATTGACTTTCAGTGAGCACTCCGATTTAAAAAAGTTACTTTTTACGGTGCCCAAGAGCGATGCAGACTGTTGGTAAAATAATGCGATAAAAAAAAATGGTTACTTTTATTGGACAGTCGAAACCGCCGAATGCATCGACATCTGGCGCGGTATTGCGATTGGCATGCAGTTTCGATGGAGAAATTTTCATTATTTTCCCAAGCTTCACTCCTCGACAGGGTGGATGACGGGTCGCGGGAGTTGTTATTTTTAGATTCGCGGTTCCCTTTATGGAGGTCGACGAACTCTCGGAGCTTCGTACGTATAGCGCACACCCGAAGATGCATGTTCGCATGTGTGAGCCTCGTGTGCTCGTCTCCGATTCTCAACCGATCGTTATCTCCCCCTCCCTGCCTCCGTCTTCGTATCTCGGGTTTACCATATCGCACAATGGCAAATTAGTAGTAATTGTATTGATTGACAACATTTTGCATGGTACTGACATTGATACGTTTCAAAGATTATGTACGCTGTATAGGGGAGAGCGTTACGAGACAAAACGCAATTGTCCAATAACTTTTGGATGGTGGCGATGGTGGTAGGTGGGGCAAAACGGGTTTGAAAATCCGGACGTATCGTTGGGATACAATTGGGCACGTAAAAATTATTGAAAAATTGAGTTTTGCCCTCACTGTCCCGTTTTACCCCGCTGTGCCATTTTGCCCCGGTCTCCCCTAGACTGGGAGAAGAGTCTTTGGGAGAGGAACCAAGTCGTATGATAAATTTCGACCAGGGAATATGGTAAACCGCTACTGTATGTGGTACATCGCTACCATTAGTGACATGTGAAATTTTTAAAGGGGTCATAGCAATTTTTTTACTCAACCCAATATGGCAATTTTTTCCATAAGGCGGTTTTGCCAAATTTTGCCTATCAGGCCGCTTGTACAAATTTGGCTATTAAATTTGTATATATAAAACGAAAATAAAACGAAATTTAATTAATGTACGAAGAATTTTTTATGTACGTATACATAAAAAAACATTTGACATATGCCAGTATAACCTACGAACGATTCGCCATCGCAACGCCACTATAATTGCTATATTTTGCTAATAAGAACTTATATATTCTATAGAAAATTACGGAATATTCGGGTAATATCTGCGATAGCAAACATTACCATATTTGTAATCAGACTGTGTTCAGATCCTTGTCTCAGCGTATTTCCTCAGTATGTTCTATTTCAGTTCCTGATTCGCTTCTTTTTGTACTGGTGCATTCGTTTTTCCGTGGTAAAGAATTGTTTTAACTAAATATTTGGATTTAGTCTATTTCTTCATTTGCCATTTCGTCGAATTGTTGGTATGTAATGATTCCTGGATATTTGCGTTTGTCAATTATAATTTGTGTAATTTGTACACCTACACACTAATTGAATGTTCAGAATTTATTATTATTATTATTATTATTTATTCGTTATAAGACTCTAGGACGATGTCCCTTGAGAGTCAACTCCAAATACAAATGAGATCAGAGGCCTTTAACATATTTTACACATTTAACATACTTAACACAATTAACATAATTTATGCGGATGCGAACCTTTTGGTGGGTATTTATTTTTTTGTAATTATGAGTGTGACGTTAATTTTTTCGTAGAGTAGCGTGTGAGGCTTATTGCGTAGAGTTCCATCGCAAATAACTTGACCAAGAAAATATTATCCAAAGCTCGGTAGCTTCGAGTTAACAACGAACGTGGCACGTGAGCCGTGATCGATTATTCTCAATCGTGGCCCGCAGCTTCGGAATTATTTCTCGAACTCGCTACAAAATTGTTCCGCTCGTTAATTGCCTTTTCCCATGGTCCGGAGAGCCAGAGCCATAAAAAAATACATTCTTTTTTATCGATTCTTTGGCACAGAAATTTTATTAAATTTTAGATCGGATAGATACAATAAATTCCGATTTTTTTTATAGCCGCGGTGTCGCTGCGCGAGCCCCGGAACGGAGATTTCCCGTTCGCCCCCGCGTACGAGGAGCTAATCGAATTTGAGGAAACATACAGATCGGTACGCGATCGGTGCACGAACGTCAATTACCCCGTACGAAAAACTCTCGGGAGCAATGACCGTTCGGTGCCGGATACGAGAGCGAGAACGCGGCCGCGATTGGAAAAGTCAATTTCACGTTAAAAGCTTTCATATTAGCGTTACGCTCGTGCGGAGGTCGCTTTACACGCCAACAGGGCAAATCGGATTGCTCGGAGAGAGTGGGGGAGGGGCTCGTCGAAAATGTTTTGCGAAACGTGTTTGGCACGGTGACTGGGGTGTGCATTAGCGAATTACACTGTCCCCGTTTGCAGTTTGCCCGCTGCGAGGATCGGCGAGTCGCGCGGCACGAGACTCAGGCCAGTATCGGGCCGAAGTAACGATCTCGTATCCGCGATTCCTCGAAATATCGTCCGGGGGTGGCCGAGGGCAGAAAAATGGCTTCATCGATTTTGCGGGGTAAATTTACCGATATTTCGGCGAAAGTCCAAATTGGCCGCGCGTGCAGGCGCGATTGTCCAATCGGTAGCCGGCCGTACGATAACGATAAATAAATTCGCGCGAATCGTCTTGTAGGTGTAAGTATTTGTGCGGGGTGGTTTTTTTTTTTTTTTTTTTTTTTTTTGGCAGAAGCGCGAGGGCATGGACCGGGTTAACCGAACCGGCGATTACAGAGCGCGACGCACACGTAGCGGACGCGCTATCTCGCCCGACGCAATAGATAACGGACCACGACGCAATCGTACTTCGGCAGTAAATCGCGCGAGTCTCTCGGAGAGCCAGCGTCGAATGCACATCGATCGAGGGGTACATTAATCGCGCTGCAACAGTAGATGCCCCCTGGCGTGTTATTATCGCACGTGACACACATGTTTTTCCGGCCTGAAATACACTATAGCTAAAATGATACGATTTTTTCTATAATAATCAAAACCGCCTTGTATGTTAAGGAATTAACAGATAAATTACCGATTATTTATTCAATTGATTTAAATTGAAAAAAAAAAACTGACAATTTCGATATCATCCTCATTCTTCCGTTTAAACCATTCATATTTCATAGAATCCAAAATTTAATTATTAGTGCAATTGCGGTTACACGCACCTAGTTTCGACCATTGCCCTAATTACCAACAAAAAAAAGTAAGAAAATCGTATCAAATTTCTAAAATTCCCAATCGTTGTTAAAATTTTCCCAACTACATTCTCCGGTCTCTACGTCTTGTTATGTCTTTAACCCATTCATATACCATATTTCATTTTTATTATCAGTTTTCGATAGTTTATTACTAGTTTTACTTTATTACCACTGCTTACTTTTCCATTGTTAAATATTATATGTTAAACATTGTTAAATATATTTTTATTCTCTCAGCCTCATTGCATAATTTTTGTTTATTATTTCTATTGTTTTAATTGTAAAATCTTTTTCCTGCGCATTGTCTCTGCTACTCCTCGTATCCATCTCCCCGTCTTCGACCATTGCCCTCATCACCATAAAAAAAAAAAAAAATTCTCAAAAAACCTCGAAAATGCCCAATCCTCATTAAAATGTTTCCAAGTCCATTGCGCGCTCTCCCCGTCCCTTTTGCGTTCCATCTCCGTCTTGGGTCCCGGGTCTCCCGCAAGATCGGCAGACAAGCTATACATACGCGCGGATGCTGGTAGCGGGGCTACCGCAAGCCCCGAGAGGGAGGCAGAGATAGAGAGAGAACGCCAGAGCCGCCGCGATAGTTCGCGGTGCGAACGTCGGTGTGGGCACTCGTTGCAACCCTCGCCGCCCCCGCCGCGGCCGGTAAGCTCCGACGAGAAACGAGAAACGGGCGAGCGAGCTGGCGAGCGAGAGGAGACCAATGTGTCGCTCCGCTCCCAGTCTCGCTGGGCGCAAACGCGAAAGCACCAGCAGCGGCAGCGACAGCGGACAGGAGCGTAGTGCGACGCGCTCGGCGGCGTGGATGCGCGTCGAAGAGGCTCTCCAGGCTGAGCCGCGGCTTCGGCCCGACAGGTTACCACGGGCCGCGGTACCGGCAACCTCGACGACCGAGAAACCCTTTCGTCGCCGGAGTTCCGTCACCCTCCAGCCATGTGCGGCGCAAATCGCCGATCTTACGTTCGCGCCAGTCGCCGATCGCCCTCACCTCGCGCATGCTTTCAACTCTGAAAAGCGCAAAAAATTAAATAAACAGACCATTCTTTTCTTCCTCCAATTTGAAGACCTCGATTACGATCCGACCACTAATTCGAGGGGAACTTCGACAGCTTCTCACGATGCCTCTCAAAGCTTCTTCTTAAATTTTCTTCGATCCGTCGAAAGTTCTTAACTCGTCGAAGAGTCGGCACGACGTATGAGTGGCTTTCTGTGAATCGTCGTGTGATATTCGAACCGGAAGACTGACTTTTGGTGCTGACAAAATTTACGACGCGTAAATCGACGCCTCGCCGGAAGACGAAAATACGATCGGTTTTCAAAATTTTGAAAATTTTGTATATTTTTTTATTGATAGATGAATCTGTCTGAAAAATTGTGTCGGTTCATTTCGGACGTTGGGATGATCCGGAGATGAAGTATCGCGAGGCTTTCTCGACGACGAGTCGGATTGTTGGTTCTCAGTGGCGCGGAATCGTCGCCGACGCGGCCTTCGGCTCCGTCGATTAAGAAGGTGATCAGTGAGGGATTGGATTCGTTTGTCTGTTCGACAGTGGTGAATTGATCGTCGACGGTGCGGCGCACGTCGCACGTGCTGACTTCGCGAATCCATCGGGAAGACACTCGATCGTGTTCCCCTCCGTGCGGAATAGCTCGCGCAATCGGCGGCGAGATGCGCTGATGCAAGAAATTAATAGAAACGACCTCGCCAATTCGATTCGAGACGATTGAACGGTTCTAGCGGCCAGCTCGGTCCATCCGTCGATCGCACACATACACACGACGGTCGACGTCCTCGGGGGATTAACTGACCCACGCAAATCTCGAACCGGGAGACTCGACGAGGCTTCGCGAGAGCGAAAGATTCGAGGAAAATCTGCCTGGGTTCTAAAGCGGAAATTACATCAGATTAACTAATCTCATTTTTGTTTTTTTTTTTTTTTTTTACAGTGAAATTTGAGGAAAAATACGCCTAGCTCGGTCTATTCGTGAATCGCACACACACACACACACACACACACACGATCGACGGAAATTTCGAACTGGGAGACTCGACAAGGTTTCGCGTAAAATCGTAATCGAAAATTTTAAAAAAACATGAAAATATGATTATCGAATATGATTATGATATGAAATCGTAATTGAAAAAATCGGAATCGCGGAAATTTCATCAAATTAATCTATTAGTTAAATTTAAAGAAAAACAACTGAGCCACGCAAATTTCGAGCTTGCAACAACTCGATAAGGTATCGCGAAGGCGAAACATTTGTGTGAAATCTGTCTGGATTTCTAAAGCGAAAATTTCATCAATTTCACTGATCTAATTAACAGTAAAATTTGAGGAAGAAAGAAACATGAAAATATCGTGATTATTTGACGATATAATATTTTTAAACATCAAGGATGTAAGAACTTAATTAATTAACCTGATTCACAGTAAAGATTGAAGAAAATAAAAAACAAAACATGAAAATATGATTATCTGACGAAATAATATTGAAAAATGAGGGACGTACAGGATGATTTAATGTTGCGGAAAAAAATGTTTTTGTTTTCACGGTAAAACATTGTAGGTTCCACGGTGTAGCTAATGGCTGTATCTTATTGGGAGGTAAATGAGGTGTGCTGCGACGTGTGGCGCCAGTGAAACATAACTCTCCGAGCGTTACGTAGTAGTTTTAGTATTAGTTGTACGTGGGAAGTTTGTGCCAGTGCCGATAGAAACTACTTCGAGAGAGAGAGAGACGACGAATGACATCTACGGAGTGCCGAGAGTAGGAGATATATGTATATATGTATGGAGGTGGAATATATCGCTGAGGTCGACGAGAAACACGAGCATTGTGATGCGAGTTCTCCGCTTATCGGACGGGGCTAGCTGCCAAGAGGACGTAGGAAGCGGCAATCAAGGTTAGTGCGATACAGTACAATGTTCCATGTACAGTAGAATCTCAATCATTTACCTACCGACCACACATAACCCAAACATAAATTTTAGTGCAATAGGAAAAAAAATTGAGATTTTTTATGAACGAATATTATGCAGAAAAGAAAAAAAGAATGTTTAATGTATATGCACACGTTAAACATTCTGATAAACAATTTACGATCCATTAAATGATTTTTATGGCACAATATTTACGCTCGAAACGTAAAAAAAGAATTTTTGAATAACACATTTTTAACAATTCATCCAGTGAAGGATTTGGTGTAGCAAAGTTGGCTTGTTAGCAGGCTAATACGCTAAATTAGCTGATGAGTTGCACGTGGCGGTTCCCCGAACGTAGGGGAGAGCGGGGCAAATGAGATAGTGGGGCAAAACGGGACAGTGAGATAAAAACTCAGTTTTCCAATAATGTTTGGATGCCTCATTTTGTCCCAACGATACATCCGAATTTTCAACCGCGCTTTGCGCCACGGACTACCTTCGACATCATCAAAAAGTAATTGAAAAATTGCTGTTTGTCTCATTATCCCGTTTTGCCCCGCTGTGCCATTTTGCCCCACACTCCCCTAGGCTAATCCAGCCAACAGGGCCAATGAATGGACCATTTTCCATAAGAGCACGTGCATAAAAAAACGTCTATTCGTTGGCTTTTTCGCCTACTTAACTGTCCATTCATTGTCCGGTTTACCCTATATAACCAAAACATACATTTTGGTGTAGTCGTTAAATAAAAAAATTATATGTACCAACATTATGCAAACAAATAAAAAATATGTATGTGTATACATATTTATATATATATATTTTCCTTTGTTTCTGTTGTTATTTTTTTTTAATATGTTGATCAACATTCCAAGATATATTAAAAGATTTTTATGGCACGTAATTTATGCTCGAAACATTAAAAAAAAATCGAATAACAAATTTTTAACGATTTATCATGTGAAGGTTTGGTGCAGTAAAGTTGGTTTGTTAGCCGGCTAATTCCCTCAATTAGCTGATGAATTACGTGGTGGTTCCCCGGCATAGCCGTGTAGTATATAGTATATACATACATATATATATACACTATATGTTACCGCTAAAGCTATCGCTGTACTAACGGAGCTGCAGCGGCGTTGACCTAGGCTAATAGAAAAACATGTGCTCGGCGGTCTCGCCGCACAACTGTTACAGTTATGTCTATCAAATGCAGTGCAGAACTCTTACTCGCCCCGATGATACCTTCAACTCGCTATTCTCTCGCCGCAATTGCGATCCTCTCGCCGCACCGAATTCATTACGCAATTTTCTCTCACGCATCGCTCCGCGCCGTGAGCTTTTCCTCCGGGCGAAACATTCGAGCGAAACGAAACTTTGTCGACGAAGATCTTTAATCAGAAACTTCTGCGCAAAATATGTATAATCCCCGTCTCGAGACGCAGCGACAGCGCGGTACTTGAATTCGTACTTTGCCGAGGCGCGGCGACTGCCGTGAGGTTAACGAAGCGCCAGAATAAGACAGCGGGAAGGCACGTCAGTGGGGTTGAAGAGTAACGAGAAACGACAGTTGTACTCATTATAGTAGTCGTGGAAACGCGGTGGAGTTACCTCGTTGTTACGTCGTTCCCTAAGAGGTAACAAAGTCGACTTGGAAATATCTTGGAATAGTCATCTTTACGAGAAAACTTTTTAGCGGTGAAAAAAAAAAAATTCTTCAATTTAGAGTTTCAAATAAGGCGTATAGTAAAATCGCACGGAATCCATTAGAGCTTAAGTCCCGAAACCTCTTCTCTGTTGGAAGAAACAATTTTTCTCAATTACCATGTAAAATAAGAAGGACATGAAGTGTAATTGCGGCCCCGAAGATTCTCAAGCTCATATGATTATACATTTTCGGTAAAGAAAAATACCCTGTTAAAAAAAAATGTTCGTTATTCGTAATTTTGGAACCACGTCTCATGTATTTTCCCACCGATCACGAATCTGCCACTTAATTAGCTTCCACCGAAATATGAGAAACCGTAACAAGCGTCAGTTGTTTCGGTTTAAGTGCGATTTAAAAAAAGGTGGATCGAATCTTAGTCTACAGAAAGTTTCAGCTTGATAACTCAACATTTGCGAAAGCTAGAGCGTGAACACATTTTTTCCGAAAACTTCAAAATCTGATAAAATCTGAACGAATGCTTCAATTATTGCGTAAATTGTAACAAACAGAAACACCCAACTGCATGCATGCTAAATTTCAACCCTATTGATAAAGGCGTTCTTGACATTTTTTATAAATCTGATTTTTATAAATCTGTTTTCTTATAAATTTGATTTTTATAAATCTGATTTATGAACATTGTGAAAATGTTTACATGAAAATCCTAAAAAAAAACCACAAAAGCGAAGTTTCCTCTACGAGGAAGCGAAAGAGCGCATTATTTCCCAAAAATCTGAAGGATGTCTCAAAGGAGTCGAGCATTATCCAACGGCGTCGCGGAGCAAGTGAGAGTTCTCTGCGAGGCAAGAGCTCTCCAGTAAACAGCGCGCTATTTGCTCAGCGTGTTATGTTTCACATACAATGCGTAAAGTAACCCGAAACTCGTATACAAATGCTTGTATGCATAGATTATTATGATCCGCGAAATACCGCGCATGCATATAAACTGCACGCGAGACGAGAACGGATCGAGGCTCTCTCGTGTCGTCGAGTTAAAACTTTTATGCGCGTCAAAACTTTTGCCTCTCATCTCTCGTCGCTCCTGCGGATCCGCGGGAGCGCAGGTTTCGTATTTTCCATGGAACACCAAATCGAACTTTTAACAATGCGCCGACGTCGAGATGCATTATGAACGTTGAGCGACATGGTGATTACACATGTGGCATATATATACTTAATACACATATAAACACATAACACATATATATATATATATATATGCACTCACAGAGCATTATAGTTGGGGACAGTGGACTGTCCTGTGCGGTGAAAGCGCCGCAAAAGCACGAGTGAGAGTCCGTTTTGTGCCGTCGAGCGTGAAGATAGCGTTAACCCTTGGTTGTGCCACGGCTGCGGGAAACCGCGTTGCCAGCAGAAAACCCATGTATATACTGGATATATATATATATACATGTACCTATATAGAGAATTTCCTCATAGCCCAGAGTTCTCGTGCCTTATTCGAGCCGGTACTCACTCTATCTTTCGCCTCGCTTAAACCCACTCTCCTCCGAGCGCGAACTCCGCCCCAGACACATACACGCATACTTCACTGTACACATCGCTTTCTCGTCCTTATCCCTTAGTTCCCGTTCGACCCTCACTCGGGCGAACCCTTAACGACGCCCGCGGACCTGCGCCATCAATTTTAATATTACCGAGAGGGCCCGGAGAGTGCACGGGAAAGCTCGGGGTCGCTCTAAGCTCCCCCCCTCCCCCCCCTTCTGAGCGCTTCCCGAGAACGATGTGCACATAAGAGAGGGGGAAGGGGGCGAGGAGAGGTGAAAAAAAGGGAAAAAAGGTAGATTGAGTATCCGAGAAGAGTACTTGCACTCTGAAACTCTGGGTTCTTGATAATGAGACGACATTACAACGAGATGTCTGAGAGCTATGTGAAGCCCAGAGAAATGAGCAGGGACCCCACTCGAATGCGCGACGAGCGTGAGCCGAAGGAGTTGAAAATTCATTCGTCGAGCGGGTCGCCGGATCCGAGCCGGGAGGTGTCTTCTGGGTCCCACCTCGAGAAATCGGGCGTACGTTGCCGGAGATATTCGTTCTCTAGCTTGAAAACACTTGAGAAGAGAAATTACCGGCGAGAGAAGTCTGGTGGTGATGCAACGTGAAAAAAATGCGCGTGAAATTTAATGGGCTGGAACGGAAGTTTTTACAGAAAAACTGGTATATTAAAAAAAAAAAAAAAAATGACAACAATCTACTAGTAATATAAGGTAAACGTACCAATGGCCGGACACTTAAGGGAGCAGTCACAGGCCACTGGGACGCGTCCGGTCATTGGTACCTTTACCTTATGTAACAAAATCGCAGGTATTATATAGTATGATGAAGACTTCGTATTGATAATGAGACGACATTACCAGCGAGAAAACCAGAGGTTTGAGAAAAGGGATCGAAGCGACTGGGCGAAGGATGGAGGAGTGAAATTCATCGTCGCTGGATGCACCGAAGGCCGGATCTAAGTCGGGAGATATCTCCTGGGGCTATGGAGGCAACGGCTGGGCGCTAAGATTGCACCCACGGAGCGAGGAGCTTATGCACCAGGAAAACTACCGTTCGCTTCTGGATCCCAACGACGAGATACACTCAATCACCCGATATGAAGATTCACGGGGTTCTTTGCCAGGAGGCTCAATTTATTTTCTCCGGATAATATATATCGGTTAAAGTCGCATATATAGGGTAGAGTGGGGCTAAATGGGGCAGCGGGGCAAAACGGGGCAATCTGGTAAAACGTCATTTTCTAAAATTTTTGGATCGAACCGCGGGGCAAAACGGCGCCGAAACTCCTGACGTATCGACGGGGCAAACACGGGCATCCCAAAATTATTGGAAAGTTTAGTTTTACCGATTGCCCCGTTTTGCCCCGCTGCTCTATTTCGATCCGCTCTACTCGATATTGTGATATTATTTATAGGGGAGAGCGGGGCAAAATGGGGCAACGGGGCATAACGGGATTTTTGGGCAAAACTAAATTTTTCAATAATTGTTGGATCGGACAAGGTGGCAAACCTGGGCAGAAAAGTCTGATGTATCGGATAGCTCGAATTCGGACATTCAAAAATTATTCAAAAATTACGTTTTGCCTAAAAACTCCGCTTTGCCTAAAAATCCCGTTTTGCCCCGTTCTACCCTACATATATGCGATGTAATACCGTGTTCGAGCTTTTGGCTGGTCGGCACTCCGGTTCCTCCGGGGCGTTATGGATAGACGGGATATCGAAGCACACGGAGGGGAACCGCGCGAACGAGACGCGAGGAAGCTGTCTCGAGAGACTAATGCACCGTTGAGCGTTCATGCATGTACGCGCCATTCGTAATAACGACAAACGCATTATATCGTAACACGCGTGACCGAGTTCGAATGAATATATTCGAAGCAAAGTTTATTCACGGATATATGTATACATATATATAGGCGATATGCGCGCGTTACTCGCAATATGGATAGCGGATATGACGGATGGTATTATAATGCGGATAATGCGCGACGCTATTTGCATCGATATTGCAAAAATAGTCTTCGACCTATTTACATTTTACGCTGTGTTTTTATTTTATTTTTTATTCACGGCTGGACAGATTTGTTGGACGTCATGTACGGTAGCGGGAAATCGGACGATGTATCGACGGGTCTTGTACGCGTAGCAGTTCTGCACTGAGAAAAAGGATGGTATTTCCTAATATAACAAATAGTTCCCAGGGGGACGTCTATATAGATAGTGATAATTTTTGGTCATTGTCGGAACTGTAAAATTGAATATTTACTATGTAAGTTGTTCTCAGTGTGGTAAAAATAAATACAAAAAATGAGGCGAGAAAACAAATTGCATGAAATTTAAAAAATTGAAAATGACATAGAATTTAAACGGTTCAACCGATTATTGTTCACATTAAAATCTCGAACACCAATTTTTTCACGAAAACAAAGCTTCCTCTATGAGGAAGCAAAAAATTGCAGTCTGCCGCAAGGCTTGTTTAGTTTGAACTGCATGTACAGGGTTTTGAAATTGGCTGCAAGTTCCTCTGTCTACGGGCATCGGTAGTGTTCTCCCTAAATTCGCGTGAACCTTATCAGAGTCGATTCCACGACTCAGCGGCCCGTGAATTCGTCCCGTGAATCGATCCGTTCCCACAGCGATGCGGTTCGTGTAAAACAATGTAAAAAGAAAAAGAAACAGAAGACAAAAAGAAATCGTGTATCGAATGCCATTATACGGGATTAACGTCGAAAGTTCCCGTACAAAAACGGGGTACAATCGAATCGTTGGTCTCGTTTGTTCGAGTTCTGTCGGATCAGGAACGCAGCACGCTCCCGTCGGATTGTGGAATGAAACGTACCGGAGTATGACAGAAACGCGGCCAGGCAGACAGGCACGGGTCTCTCTTTTGTAGTGCGACCTGGCGCGGCCACGTGAGAGCGAAGCTTTGTCGGGCACTATCGGTATTTGCAGCGTGTGACACCGATAAGCGAGCAACAGAGAGTGACCGGCAACTGCCCCCCTCCCCCCCCCCCGCCACCGACCCTCCCGGTACCGTCACAGCTAACAGAGCGAAATAGAGATACAGAGATTCGGTGAACAAGAATAGGCCATACAAGGGCGGAGAAGAGAGAGCCCGTTCGAATTGTGTGTACATGATCGTGAGAGTTGCAGATTAAAAGTTTCGAATGAAAGAAGGGAACAGATGTACATTGATACCTCGAATCAGTGGACGCTCCACCACTCGCGGTGAAACCGGCGAAGAGACGGTCAAACGGTGGATAATGGATGGACAGAAATTTGGAGATTCTACTGGTTATCTAAAATGTTTGGACCGGGGCTGATAAAGCCGGGAAGGGTTTGGGTGAGTTCAGGAATTCGCTGTGATGAGGGATGTTGGGACCAACCTGAATCCAATCGGAATACCGAGCGGTTGATCGGCGCGCCAGAGTAACTGATTTCAACCTTCTACAGTTTGATTTAGTGGTCGATGTGTCAAAAGCAAGTGTAGTGTCAAACGTTATTTATGTCGTGTGGGAGGTTGTTTTATGGTAGAGTTTACCCGAAACGACCGAACTTCCGACTTTGTCGAGAGCACTGATCAGCTGCCGGCCCAGAATCTGTATCGTTGTTTTGGGACGAAACCGAATGGAACCAAATCTTGTATTGTCCACCTACGGAAAAATCGGGGACAGAAGTTGGTTTGGCGCTTCAATCTATCTGTTAGATTGCAGTAGATTGCAAGAAACCAACCCAAAGTTACAGTCGGTTGGTATAGTTTACAACGACAAGATTTCGTCGGCTACTTTGTCATCTGCATGACACGCGGGTCACAGTTACAACCGAAGATTTTGTCGAGAGCATCGCTAGCACCCGGCTCACAGTCAGCATTGTCGTCCACCTAAAACTGTTGATCATAAACAGTCAACCAAGAATCTACCTCTCTGCCATGTTGGAACAAGAGTTGGTTTGACGAACCAATCCATACGTTGGATTGAGTAAATTGCATGAAACCAACCCAAAGTGACGGTCGGTTGGTATAGTTTACAACGACAAGATTTCATCGGCTACTTTATCATTACAACCGAAGATTTTTCCGAGAGCACGGATAGCTCTCGGCTCACAATCAGAATTGTCGCTCACCTAAAACTGTTGATCATAAACAGTCAACCAAGAATCTACCTCTCTGCCATGTCGGAACAAGAGTTGGTTTGACGAGCCATTCCATACGTTGGATTGAGTAAATTGCATGAAACCAACCCAAAGTGACGGTCGGTTGGTATAGTTTACAACGACAAGATTTCATCGGCTACTTTGCCATTACAACCGAAGATTTTTCCGAGAGCACGGATAGCTCTCGGCTCACAATCAGAATTGTCGTCCACCTAAAACTGTTGATCATAAACAGTCAACCAAGAATCTACCTCTCTGCCATGTCGGAACAAGAGTTGGTTTGACGAGCCAATCCATACGTTGGATTGAGTAAATTGCATGAAACCAACCCAAAGTGACAGTCGGTTGGTATAGTTTACAACGATACGATTTCATCGGCTACTTTGTCATCTGCATGACACCCGGGTCACAGTTACAACCGAAGATATCAGCCAGATCATGACGTAAATTTAATTCCCGCACGGTAACAACCGCCGTCCACTGTATCGATTAACCGCAGCACGAGAAAGTGTATCGCCGATGGAATCGACGCTATAATAGCGACGTTGCTGGGTCGTACACCACGGTTGCACCTGTTAGTTCGTAGGTAGTTTGGCATACACACGTTAGGCGCCTATAGCTAGTTCCATTAGACTCGGCCCATCGGATCGCAAAGCCACGAGGCAGATCACGCTCGCCCGTCCCACGCCTCGTCGCCGACAACCCCGCCAGTTTCCCTACACCCCTTAATACGTACACGTACAATACACACGTGCATGCAAGTACGTAAACAGCGCCAACTTTGCTGTAATGGAAGAGAGCTGCTTTCGAAAATTTCCACGTGATCGATGGATTCAGCGGGCACGGGTGCGCGAATCTGCGCGGCTCTCGCACACGAGCAACATGCGGATATCGGGAATCCCGCATGAATGAACAGCCGAATCGGCCGGGTAACTCGACGCTGTCCGGTATAGTGATTTTTTTTATTTAAGGGATCATCACAGTGTGACCGCCCGAAAAATCATTGAATTTCGCGATTTTTTTTTCATGGTTAGGATATCCTAATCGGTCTGGGTTTTTTTAAATAAATTAAAGCAGCGATGAAGAATACAAAATTATTTTTGTTGC